>VZTN01036672.1:1502-11893 GCA_013400515.1 Erpornis zantholeuca
GATCACCCCAGGAATGCAACCCCTCCTAACCTCAGTAGTTTTCCACTCTATACTAACCCTAGCTAGTCCCACTGCCCCCCATGACGTAGACAAGCCTCCCCTCAACTACTTAAACACATGAGATAAGATAATAAACGCCATTTGACTTTTCACCACATTGGTGTCTACACTTGTCGGTGGTCTGAGTGACCCGAGTAGAGCTGAGTTACCGTGGTATGTTTTGAGACCAGGTCGCCTTGCCTTCCATGCAAAAGGCAACACTAAGGCATCAATATCAGACACCTGGCTCAGGTGTTGTTTCAACCAGTGCAGCTTGAAGTATTCAAGACCAACTGGAGGCAGCTGGCTGCCAGGATTGCTGCACAGAATGCTCAGTTGCTTCCACAGGACCCCAGGCATCCGGTTGAGGTGGATGCTTTGCTAGGAATAGGACATTTTGCTGACCCTGATCACCAGGCCACCTGAAACCCCCATGTGCTGAGCCAGTGCCAAAAGACAGGCATGGCAGCCCTGGTGAAAACCATTGAATTAGCTGCTCCAAAACAGAGGTTTGTGACAATTACCCAGGGGCCAAAAGAGCCGTTCCTGCAGTTCGTTGAGAAAATTGCTGCTTCATTAGACAAACGGATCGAGGACGAAAACTTGAGACAATTGCTGTGTAAACAGCTTGCAAGAAGCAATGCAAATGCAGATTGCAGAAAAATTATAGAGGTCCTCCCCTGTGATCCTTCTGTACTGGACATGGTTCAGGCCTGTGCCAATGTTGGTATGACAGAATTTAAGATGGCTGCCTTGGCTACTGCTTTGCAGTCCTCCTGGAAAGGCCAAAAAGGCAGACAGCAGAACCAGGTGAATGCACAGACCAGCAAAAAACAGGGAAAACAAAAGCAGAAAAAGACTACCTCGTTTTTGTGTGTTCGGTGTGGCAAGCCAAACCATTGTGCAGAGACTTGCATGGCAAAGTTCCATGCTAATGGCCAGCCTTTGCCAGGCTTGGAAAATGGGAAGAAGAGCGCTCAGGTGAAGGGCGCGCAGACACAAAAGCTTCCCCAAGTCCTGGTGCTGACGCAGGTCTGCTCAGCCAGCTCGTAGCCAGCACTCACAGCTCGGCTGGACTTGATGTCCATATGGCTAAAAAGGTCATTTTGGGCTGTCACAGAATTTACAAAGTTCCTTTGGATGCATTTGGACCCTTGGGTGAGAGAAAAAGTGCACTCCTCATAGGGTGGTCTAGTGCCACCCTTCAAGGTATCATAGTCCATATAGGACTCATTGATGCAGACTTTACTGGACAAATTTATGCCATGGTTTCTACACCCCCCCCCATTATCCCCGAAAAGACGCGCATTGCTCAATTAATCCCTTTTAAGGCTTCGGTTTCTAGAACAGCAGACCGGAGTCATGGGGATGGCTGCTTCAGATCCACCAGGCCACCTCAAGTCCACTGGACTATTGTCATGTCTGAACAACGTCCCAAGAAGCTGTGTACTTTATGCCTCCCCAGTGCCAACCTGTCGGACATCCGCCTTCGAGGCCTGATTGACACCGGGGCTGATGTGACCATCATGCCCCTCTCTGCGTGGCCTCCTCAGTGGCCATTGGATCCCATGGAATCGCCCGTCACAGGACTGAGGGGAACGGCAAAATGCTTTGTGAGCCAGCAGCCTGTGCTGATCACAAACTCAGAGGGACAGACAGCAATGGTTTGGTTTTATGTCACACAGACTATGGCCAACCTCTGGGGGTGGGATGCACTGGCAGATTGGGGGGGTGAGGATCGGGATGGATTTTTGATCACACGTTTGGTATTCCGCATTCTCCCGATGGTCAAGCCATTGTTGAATGCGCTCATGGTGCTCTAAAGCGGGTTCTTGACAAACAAAAATGGGGAATGCAGGGTGAAACCCCACACAGTTGATTGGACAAAGCTTTGTACACAATCACCTCACGGTGCCGCAGAATTCAAGTAATCCTGTCATTTTAAACCGTCACCTCTAGTTGCAGGCTTCAGGAGAGATGCATCAGCCTCAAGCGAAGTTTCAGGTGCGGGATCTAGCCACCAAGCAGTGGGAGGGCCTGTATGAGTTTATCGTTTTGGGTCGTGGGTATGCCTGTGTCTCCACAGATACTGGGGTGCACTTGGTACCTGCAAGGTGTGTTCGCCCTGACCTGCAGCCGCAGAGACAGAATTGGGCCAACAGGGAACCTCAGAACCGTGACCAAAATGAAAATCAAGTGGATGAACCCTCGAGTGATGAATCAGATGACTCAGATGCAGAAGATGAAGATAGTCACTCGGATGGTCCCTCCACAAGCAGACACTGAACATTTTGTTTTTCTTGGGTTTTGCCTTGGTGGCTTGTGCTGGAATTTCTCTGACCATTTTAAGTCAGCACCCCATTGAGGTTCTGTTTGACGGTTTTCCTGAAGGAACCTCTGGGGCTGGGTTTGTTCCACTTTCTGCAAGGGCCCTGCAGAGAGGGGAACAAGGACAGTTTCCCTTCTCTCCTTTTGTTTTAATAACGGAAAGAGGGGGAGATGTGGGGCTGGCATTCAATGGGTCTTAGGGAAAATTCAGCAGCAAAGCCTGCAAAAGGATTTTTCTTCCCAAGAGAAAATTTCTTACCTTCTAAAGAGAACAGTTCTGTAAACATTTCATGTTCTCAAGAGAGGTTCAATAGAGATTTGTAATCACCTTTTAGTTCTCAAAATAACAGGTGATGTTTTTTCACTTTTATGTTTTCAAAATATGCTCTCTCTTTCTCATCCAATGGTTGTAGAGAGGCGTTGTGCCATTTAGCCAATCAAGTAGCTTTTAATGAAACACCGTATAAAAGGGGTGGAAAATTTGAATTAAAAAGCCTTCTGATTTTCTGGAAATTGCAATCCGTTCTCTTCATTTCGTGCACAACAGCGATGCCCCCCGCCTTGTTTCTGCAGCTGCCCCGGGGTTTTCGCTACACTTTGTTTGCTACCCCGGGTGTGCTTGCCTCTGCTGTTCCAGCCCACTTCTCCGAGGCTACAGCTGCAGTCCAGCTTGCCATCTCCCTCTACCCCATCGCCAGAGCTGCCATTGCCAGTGGAGAGGCTGCTGAGATCACGCCACAGCGCCCCCTGCAGCCACGGGGGAATAATCGCACCTGCCCTGCCTTTCCAGAAGCCAACAGCGCCCCCTGCCAGTTGTGGTCATAACTACACCAAAGGGGAAGTTGCTTGACCTCCAGGAGAAGGTTCTTATGGGGTTTCTGGTTTTGTTTGTTGTTGATGCTGTTGTTGCTTGTTTGTCTTTTTATATATACATTCTAGTAAAGAACTGTTATTCATTTTCCCATATCTTTGCCTGAAAGCCCTGTAATTTCAAAGTTATAATAATTTGGAGAGAAGGGGGTCATATTTTCCATTCCAGGAAGGTTCCCACCTTCCTTGGCAGACACCTGTCTTTTAAATCATGACACTTGTAAAGAAATTTTCACTATTTGAGAAAGAACTGAAAGTCTGATTAAAATGTTTGTGCTGAAGTAAGATGTTCATATGTTTTAACACAGCAACCAAAAGAAATATGGTTAACTGGCAAGACAACTGTGTACATGTGAAGATGCATGCATTTTCTCACCATGTAAGAAAAGTGGCTAATACTTTTGACAGTTGGAAATTTGCATATATATATATATTATACTCTTGGGCCTTGCAAATGAAATTGGAATTTTGGCATCATTCTCACACACTTGCCAAACCAGACATGTTTATACATAACTGTTGCCTTTTTGGAAAATGCCTAAACTATGTCTTGGAAAGTAGTTGAAGATCAAGCAAAGTTTATTCTGAGGTTTACCGTATTTGTTATTGTGTAAGGTTGTGTCCTAGTTCTCATCAATGTCTGGCTAAAGAATAATGACATGAGAGATGCATGCTTCCTGACACAGAAGAAACCCAACTGTAGACAGTGAATAGGAGTACCACATCCAGGTCCCTACACATGCTGCACATTCATATTTACATTGTAGAAATATGTACTCCAGAATGGTCTTCAAAATTTCTCAAATATATCCAAACTGCAGGGAGCAATGGCTCTAGATTTGGTCTATGAAATTGTAGCTCTGTAACAGAAGTCATCAAAAGTACATTCAAAAGATGACAGAAGATGATAGTAGAAGATCTGAATACAGGCACTCGGTGGTAGTGGAAGGCCAAAGGTGGAGTGGAAGCAGAAATAAAAAATGGTCAATTAATGTTTGCACTAAAACAGTACAACCTTGAGAGCCAGTCAGACTGGGTTTAGGGCATAACAAAGTGAAAAAAGAACATGTATCCAACCTGTAAGAATCCCTTATATGGTAAAAAATGCAAGAGATAAAAAGGAAGTATAAAAGATGGTCACAATCCCGAAAGAATGGAAACAAAGGAAAAACAGAAAAAATAATTTAAAGATAAAAAAGAAAGGAAAAGAAAAAAGAAAGATAAAGCAAAAAGAGTGCCAGGGACTAATTAATTATACGGGGGCTGAGAACAGAGCAACAGACGATCCAACCAGTATGGTTATACGTGTGTTCTCCCTTTATTATCTCAAAATGTCGGGTTATATAGAGTTCAGATAGTTTACAAATCCAGGTGTTTTTTAATTGGTATACATGGTGAAAAGGAATTCAAAACAATTCAGTCTTAAAATGGCTACTATGATTACAATACAACTATATTATCTAAAAACCAGGTACACTTTAACAAACAATTTTTTGCTGCGCCATGGGCTTTTAAACTACCAACTAGGCCAAGAATCTGAGGCCTAGCTAATGTAATTTAAAGCTCATCCATCAGACAATAAGACCCACGCTCCTACAAAAATTCTGCTACAATAATTGGTCCAGCAGTTTCTTCCTCAGTTGAGCACACCATTGTTACTTAGCCACAGCAGGTTCCCTTCCACTTTGATAGCTGAAGTGCTGCTTTTTGGTTTGCTGCTCACCCCATTTTTCTCTGTGTGAAGTATCTTTACTATATCCCTGGGTTTAGTGAATTTGAATTCCATAGAGCACTGTGTGTGCACAAATGTGGTTTTTTTCACTCCAGCCTGCTCACACAACAAAGTGATCCTTTCCACAATAGTAAGAATGAATTCAGATGCAAAAAGGTATGCTGTGCTTGCAGACCAGCTTCTTTCCCAGAGCAACAGAATTACAGTGCTGCAGTTCTGTTTGTTCCAATGCTTTCCCATTACATTTGCTCGCTTTAGAAATCCAAAGTAGCCTTTACCTCTCAGAACTCAGTCTGGATACACAGTGAATAAACAACCCGAAGTTCATAGATAAAACCCCAAGTTGCTACATTACATTGTGTCATTAGCCAAGCACAAATCTGTATTGTTAATCTATTAGAAAAGTATCACAGAATATTCTGAGTTGGAAGGGACCTACAAGGATCAAGTCCAACTGATTAAAAAAAAATCACTTAACAGCATAACCTGTTAAGAAAGCAGTCCTTTATTTGGTACCAGGAATGTGCTGGGGGTATCCCTTTCCATAAGCACACTCACTCAGGCACTGTTCCCTCGGGGTTTTATACATTGTAATATTCAAAGAATTCCCCAAGCCACGCCCAAAGTCTGTCCCCCTTTATACATAACAGGTACATAATTCAAAATTTCTTGGATTTTTGGTCCTTTATATTTTCGTGGAGCAAGATTATAATCTATTGTCCCCTTTTCAGAATTGCATTCTTTATTTTGGGGGAGTTGGGGTGTTTTATATGATCCCAGCATCTTTCTCATCATGTCTTCTGCTTGAAGTTCCATGCTTGTGCATGTGCTGTCTATCTATGCTGGTTTGTCCACCTCTTATCTTGGTAACGTGAGACTCATGCAATTAGCCTCAGCAAGGCAAAACTTATGGGTCTTTCATCTTGACAGGTTTCTACTTATTAAGTGTTCTGAAGGTCCTAGGTCATTGTAATCAAGACACAGCTGGCGAATTTGCTCATCTTCTCAGTCCCTTGTTATCAATGTTCTACTATGTGCTAATAGTCTAAAAAAGCAATTAAAGCTACAAATGTAGGTTATATGTTAAAACTAAACTGTAGACTGAAAGTTACAAAGTTTAAGCAAAATCAAGTAAATAAAGCTAAATTCTAAAATGAAAGTTACAGTGTTTAGGCAAACCACAAAAACAAGTAAAAACAAACTACCAAACCAGGTAAAAATACAAAATTCTTTAACTACTTTTGCAGCTCTTGAGTGAATGGCCCATATGGGGGTTGAAACCACAACCTTGGTGTTATCAGCACCGTGCTCTAACCAAAGGAGTTAATCTCAGGGTATTCAATGCATAAACATCACTCAGCTGGAGGTGATTTCCCTCTTACTATTAAAATTGTCATTGCTAACAGTAAATAGCAGGGAAGAAGTTAACATTTATATGAAGACAGTGTATGGTGTAGACAGTTAAAACCAAAAACTATATTTGGGGCAGACACTTTTGGGAAAATAACTGTTTTGTGAAGTATGCAGGACAGACCCCATGAATGACAAAATCTGATAAGTTGTCACACAGGCCATATGTTATGGTCTTGTTTCAAAAGCTCCCCAGAGACAAAGTTTGAGAAACAGATCATTGCAGAACTGTACAAACTTCCTTCTTTCCTATTCCACCCCAGTCCTCAGCAGACTCAAAATGGTTTCAAAAGAGGGTCAAATTTAGCAATGGTTTTAGATATTAAAAACCCAAACATTGCTAGGAAACATAAATGGAACTCTTTAGTTGCATGCTCTATTGAGTTTGCATGGCCAAGCTTTGCTAGGGGGGCGAGGCTACAAGGGTAGCTTCTGTGAGAAGCTGCTAGAAGCTTCCACCATGTCTGACAAAGCCAATACCTGGCAGCTCCAATGACAGATGTGCTGCTGGCCAAAGCTGAGCCAATTTGAAACAGTGGCAATGCCTCTGTGATAACATATTTAAGAAGAAGAAAAAAAAGTTATTGTACAGATGGAATTGGAATTGGAGCCAAAGCGTGAGGTGAGAACATGTGAGAGGAACAACTATGCACACACCATGGTCAGTGAAGAAGGAGGGGGAGGAGGTGTTCCAGGCACTGGAACTGGTATTCCTCTTCAGGCCATGGTGAAGACCATGGTGAAGCAGGTTGTCCCCACGCAGCCCATGGAGATCCATGGGGATGCAGAGATCCACCCACAGCGCATGGAGGAGCCCCATGCTAGAGCAAGTGGATGCCTGAGAGGAGGTTAGATCCCATGGAGAGAGGGGCCCATGCTGGAGCAGCCTGTCCTTGAAGAACCACACCCCATGGAAGAATGACCCACACTGAAGCAGTTTTGAGAGGACTGTCACCCATGGGGTGGACTCATGTTGGAGAAGTTCAGAGAACTTTCTCCCGTGGGAGCGACCCCACAGTAGAGCAGGGGAAGGACTTCTCTCCCTGAGCAGCGGAAGAAACCACAGGTGATGAACTGACCATAACTCCCATTCCCCGTCTCCCTGCACTGTTGGTGGGAGGAGGTGGAGATGGGAAGGAGGGGGGAGTGGAGGGAAAGTGCTTTTAAGAGTTCATTTTACTTCTCATTATCCTGCTCTTATTTTGTTAGTAATAAATTCAATTCATATCTCTAATTCAAGCCTGTTTTGCCTGTGATGGTGCTTGGTGAGTGATATGTCCTGGTGCTTATCTCTACTCAAGAACCCTTTGTTAAATTTTCTCTTCCCTGTCCCACTGGGAGAGGAATGAGAGAGTGGCTTTGGTGTATGCCTGGAATTCAGCCAGGGTCAACCCACTACACATACATCTCAAAATTAATGACCCCTTTATTAGAAGTTTCACCTTGTGTTTTTAAACAACATTGGTATTTTAGTTAGAAATCATGCATTTGTTTATAAATTGACAACATGTAATAGAAAAGGTTTTTTTAAGGGTCAGGTAGCTAAAAACTGAGAGTTGAGACTGACTGAAACTAGTTATTTCCTGTCTAAACATTTAAGAAAAAAAATTCCTCTGAGCTTACTTGAAGTTATACTTTTTTATATTTTTATATAATTTAAAATGTTCCAGTTCTGTTTTCAATATCTTTATACCAGTGATGCCTTTTTCTCTGGCCCTAAAAATACGAGTCAGACACAGTTAGGGTGATAAAAAGCGTACCTTTATATGAGGATCCTCAGGTGCACAAATTCATGAGGTAGAAAGGGCCAAAGATGCACCCTGCATGATGCGTGTGATGCCTTAGGTTTTAACTTTTATATTTTTCAAATCCTATACTGCTAGTGTAACTCTGAAGTTTCCTGTAGCTTGTTAAGTGCTGTTCTCTATGCTAAAATAGGCATAACCAACCTCTAACTTGCTCTCCAAGGACACCCAGAACAAGAACTGTAAACCATCATCTTGGGAAGAGGGGGGCAAACTTGGGGGAAATCACATCATTGGCTGGGTTCTGGTTGGTGAATTTATACTGATATAAAAGTGTGAAGCNTGTACAATTTTTATAGGTTCTGCAAATTAGCATATCTGACAGTAACCCCCCAAGTAGAAACCTGCCTGGTGAAATAATTCCCCCAGTTCTAGTACCTTATAAACTCTCCCCCCTTAGTGTGAGATACAGGCCTTGTTTACAAAAGTATGTCTTGGAAAGCTGGTTTCAGCCTTGGTTTCTAAGGAGAACCAAGATAGCATCGGGATCCTGGAATTTGTTTTGTCTTTCTGCCTAGGAAAACGTTAAAACTAAGCTACGATACGAAGCTACAAAGCTACAAGTATATATGTAAAGGATACAGAGTATATATAAAAGAAAAAAAGGGTAAAAACCAAAATGGCATCACCAGACCTTTATTGAAAATATGGTCCCTGTGTAATAGCGATCTTAAGGATCTAGGATTTTCTTTGTATAAGATGAACACAATGGTGTTCCTGTTGTTCTGGGTAACCCCAAATGTTATTGTATTTCATATGTATCTTTGCCCACAATTCCTACTGTCTCTTTAAGACCCAGCAACATGGCCAGAAAACAACGGTGGGGTAGCGGCTAGGGGGTGCTCTGGGCTTTTTAAAGTCAGAGTAAGCAGGGAGAGCTCCCTTTCTCTTGCCGTTTGGCTTGCCTTGAGCTCTCTTGCCTCTTGGCTCTACTCTCAGCAGTAGCAAGCCAAGAAGTTTCATTTCACAATCAAAAAACTGTTTCAGAGTGAATTTTTCAACACCTGTTCACAGCGTGAAGCCTGAGCTGGTCCGGGATTGGGCCGCCGCTTGACGGTGCTCAAGAGTCCATTTTCTTCCCCCCATCAGAATGGGAACCCAAGACAGCAGCACCAACAGCAGCAGAGTCCAGTGGATAGCAGGAGGAGGCAGTGAGCGGCAGCAGTGACCCCACACATGCCAGCAATTCCCATCTGCCACTAGAACTGTTTCATAAGCTCCTACCTTCCTGAGTTTTTGTAGCAAGCCGGGATAGCTGCTAATGAGTCGATGCCAAAGAGGCAGGAAGGGCCTTTGTTTGGAGTTCCATGGAGATGTTTATTCCAGCCGCACACATGGAAGGCCCAGGAACAAAGGCCAAGCATCATGGGAAGATCCAGGGTTAAGTATGGGGCAAGGTAGGGGCGGATAGAGCATCAGGGACCAATCATTTGGGGGCAGGGGGCAGTACACAGGCAGGGTTAGGGTACAGGAGCCAATAGGGAAACAGGGAGGGAGTGACTGAGGGACAAGCGGCTGTGGACCAACCAGGAAGCAGAACTGGGGTACATTTGTGGCAATGATGCGACCCTATGCTAGGGCCTGATCCACAAAAAGACTCCATATTCATAAATATTTAGAAGGCTTAGGTTTATTAAAGCAAAAGCAAGGTGCAAAAGCAAAGAGCAAAAAGCTTTTCTCTTTCTCCAGCTATGTCTGCTGAGACCGTGTCCATGTCTCTCCCTGTGAACAGAAAAGTGTACCAAAATAAAATCCAATATATTTTCATTGGACAAGGAAAATACTGTTTTCAGAACATCTTTTCATGTTTACATTCTCTATCAAAAACCTTCTTGAGAACATGAAATGTTTACAGGATTGTTCTCTTTAGAAAGTAAGAAGTTTTCCCTTGGGAAGAAAGTGCTTTTTCAGGCCTGCTGCTGGATTTCTCTAAGATCCACTAAATGTCAGCCCCACAGTACTTTAGCATAACAGAACATGGTATCCTGTGGGAGAAGCCTCTTTCTGTCACTCCAACTTGGGGGATGACTCTCAGGGTCCTTCCCTCCCGGGGGGTCCTCGGGGACCCTTGTGTGGCAGGCTCACCAGCCTCCACGACTTCCCTTTCTGTATTTGTTAAGAAGGCTTCTCTCAAGGATTCCAAAATTAAATGAGGCAACCGAATAAACATAAAATGACAAAACGATCAAAAGCATCCATAAGACAAT
>VZTN01036673.1:2122-13984 GCA_013400515.1 Erpornis zantholeuca
AATTTAAAAATTAAAAATCCACCCCTCAATGCAGAAATGAACCCTGAACCACTTTGAAGTCAAATGTCTCAAGCAGGTACTTGATTTTAGATTGGAACCAGAAAAAGGATACCGCAGACAGTGATGCTACACTGTCCCCTGAAGTTAAAACAGACATACAGCATTGTGCTTACCTGCTTTTAGTTTATAAAGCAATAATGACTTAAATCTGTTCTGAGGAAGATTAATATCAAAAGTGGAGCAGGAGCTTTCAATCAGTCTGAAAGGTTGATTATTAAAACTAGGTTTTACTGTAAAAAAATCTTATCCTGAATAAAATGTGCCTCCTGCGCAGAGGACCAGTACAAGGTCCGAGCATCTTTTTAAGTCTTTAAATCTCTACTGCAGAGCATGATTGTTTCTTAAGGATCCCACAGGCTTTGATAACAAGGGTGAGCTTTATGAGAGGTGGACAGAGTAGTCTTTAACAGCTCTGCAGAGAGCAGCAAATAGTGTGAGAGGTAGTGGTCTGTTCTCAGACCAGTGTTTCTAGAACATGAGCCTAATTTTTAGTACAGTGCAGGAAATCTCTGTCCTGGCTTTCAGCATTTTCTAAGGGAGTAGCCAAGAGGTGAAAACACTATGCATGGTTGTACTGTCAATTTCAACAAGAAAAACAAAGCACTGAATAGGAACTGAGTATTATTTCTTGCTCATTGTTTTCATCACAGGTCATATCTATAATGCAGAAAAATTTGGAGGAAGGACCACTCTCCACTCATACAAATCAGAGTGAAATATGCTATCAGGAGAGCATGTAGATACTAGAGTGAAGAAGCTTGAAATTGTGGCATGTCTAGCATACACACTCTGAGAATAAGAAAGAACAAGGCAACATATTCTATGAGACATTTGCTTCTAGTTCATTTGGTATTCTAGTGTCTTACAGGGTGACGAGAATAAAGCAATATACAGCTTTACAAAAGCACAGCCCTCACTGGATCATCTTACTTGTCCAGGGGGTCATTTCTAAACTACATTCACCCTTTCCATATCCTCTTGAATCCCTCCTTTCCTTTTCAGTAATGCCTAGTTTATGATAAAAAAATGGAACACAGGAGATGTTTTGTTGGTGATGGGGGTTTTTGTTTGTTTGGTTTGGTTTGTTTGGTTGGTTTTTTATTCCTGCATTGGACAATATTGATAGTTGTCATTGATTTGTCTTGGACACACACAGAAAGTTGCTCAACTAAAGTGAAGTAAAAAACTCTTAGCAGAGAGATCCTGATGGATCTTAGGAAAGCTCACCCTAAATAAAACGGGTCAGGTCAGATTCAGGGCTGAACAGACTGAGTGTCTATAAACCAATTCTGGGCTTTCAGGGCAAAGCTCCAATTTACTGGCAAAGGAGGTGCAAGTATCCTGAGAGGACAGAGAGCAATATTTCAGCAAAGCACTTCTGGGAAATCATTATGTGACTTCTTACATACTTTGAGAAAGTAATCAATTGCTTTTCATTTTTACTGTGTTTGGGGACATAGGGTTATGTATAACTTGTTTGTACATAAACATTATTATGATTTTTCCTAAACCTGTAAGATCCTGAACTTTGGCTAACCACTTGGCTCTGGGTGGAAAAAAAAAACCATCACAGGTAAAAGCAATGGACCACATGAAAACTAGTACCATCAGAAGCAGTTAATTGGAATGTGGTAAATCGGGCTCCAACTGTATCACGGAAAAGGGGATTTTCTGCAGCTGAGTAACCACAGATGAGTCAATACAACTGCAAGGCCTCCTTGACCTCTGTGTACACTGAAAATTTAACACTTCTTCAAATATGCTGGTAGGTCATAATACAGGTAAAGAGAGGCTATTAAGCCTGTCCACATTATTAATTTACATTTGGAGGTCAAAAAATTATACAGGCAGACAGACAGGCTTCTGTGGACAGATTATGGAAAGGGCTAGGGTGCACATGGTCAATAAGGGCATGTGTATGATTCTGAAGACGTGGCTAGGATATAACATCCATGCAGCCAGCATGCTCAATCGCACATAAAACTCAGTGCAGTATGGTGGCAAGCTGCACACTTCTTCTAAACTTGAAACTTCTAAAGCCAAAGTTGGAAGAGCAGCCAGCATATTAGTCCTTCTCCTCTAAGACTCAATTGAAGAGACTCAGTGTGATATTTCTTAACAGCCTGAGCCCCGAAGCAGAGCCTGTTCAGTCCAGTTATTCTAAAAAACAAGATTTTTCCCCCACTGTTTCTATTTTAACTTTGGCCAAAATCAAAATGTACAAGAGTTTGGGGCTTATGCTTTCTTTTGTTGTGAAATGCTTATTTAAAACAAAAATAATAGGTTTTATCTTTTCCCACCATCTATTTTCCCATTTGGGCTGGTTTGAGTTTTATAGGGTGATTGCATTGGTGTGTGTTCATTCAAACTTGTTCACATCTCTAATTTTCCATCAGACTTTGGAGACATCAGTCTTGTGGCCTCAAGCTGAATCTATGGATTCACGGTAGCTGACCATGCAAAATGGGTAATTGTAATCCACAAACCTTGTTTGTGTATGCAATTACTCATTTTGTAGGTGGAGATACCTCCAATACCAATGATAGAAATTTCAATTTTTTTCAAATTTTAATAATTATTATATTATTTTTAAAATCATAGTTAAAGGTTAATAATTTTTTTTTATTTTCTTTGTTTAACTTATTTGGTTTATTCTGTATCTTGTTTTCTTGTCACCTGTAACCAAAACACAGTTACATAGTTGTAAAAACTTTGTATCTATTCTTAGTTGTGTTCAACAGGCCTGATCTATAAGATACTGTAAAAGGAACAATATACCCTGCTGAAAAAGGACACAATAGATATATGTGATTTGTGCTGGTATCATGATAAACAGACTTATGACCAATAGTAAGAGGCAAACAATTTCCTAACAAGTTAATTCCCCCTAGAAAATCATGGCTCCTTGACTCAAACATTGCATTCTAGAGATTGTGCCATTTTACCCTCTGAATTCGCCTGAAAAATAGAAGCCACAGTGAAGCCACAGTTCCCCACCAGGCATCTACATGTAGTGTCTAGAGCTCCTGTTAATTTAAAGTCCTGGATTCCTGACTGACCTGTAAAAACTCCATAAACAAAAACATTGTTATAAATGCACAGCTCCAGTGTGTGCATATATGATGTTCTCGGTCTCGCTGCCTTATTAGCATAGCCTTAAGTCTAACCATTTTAGAGTGAGCTGTAAACAGGAAATGCTCATTTCTCAAATGCCCACAAAGTGTGGTGAATGGCCTGGACCTTCAGGTCCCAATCCGAGGCCTCTTAGATGTGGATGCCAGACATGCTTGAGTGGAAAGATTCAGTTGATCACTAGTGTTTTGCTTTTGCTTGACAAGAATTCCAGGACTGGTCCCAATGCTTAATCATACATGTGCCAGTGATCAGTGCCATGCTGGATTGCACACAGGGCAAAATAGCCATTTGATGTTATTGCTCTCTTAAAGTAGACAAGCTCTCTCTAAGAAGGCTGGAAACACCAAAATAAAAGGGAAGAGCATGATTATCCCAAATGATTCCCAATTTTGACGTGACGTTGCAACCAGGTTTTTCACAAAACGAAATAGTGCCCTCTGCTGTTCTCTTTCCCGTTTTCCCTTGGAGTAAGGCCATTTCCACAAAACAACAGTGGCTTTCATTTCAGTTCTGAAATTCAAGCCTTCTTGCAGTGTCTAGAGTAACGTAGTTGCATGCTTTCTGTAGCCCAGGTATCAGACATGCACTGTGTCTTCGTCTCTGCCCCTTAAGGCCCTGAGCTCTCTCCAAGGACACACACTATTCATCACATCTTCCTGGAGCTGAGACAGGGTCCCTGACAGAAGGGCAAGTACACCACGGCTGGACCAATGCTGTTTGTTTGCACCTGCATATCCCTGAATTCTCTCAGGGGAAGTATTCCTGGCTGGAAAACACTGCACTGTCACTATTTTTTTACTGAAGACCTGTGTTCTCACACTGCACTGCATATTTTCTTATTACTTTGGATATTACCTACCGTTATCAGTGCTGGCTATGTCAGCTGAGTAACAAAGATATGAGTTACTGGAGTGACAGGAATTGCAGTTTTTGGAGGAAAATATCTCTAACTGTTAACAGAAAACCACAGTTAAAGCTGTCATTATTTGCCGGTCGCTCTGGACTTGACTAGAACCAAATATGTGACTTAAATTTCCAGTAAGCATCTGCCAGAACATAAGTACAGGCACTGCATTAATGCCATAAATGACTAGTTATGGCCAGGGTGTCCCATTGCTACTATAAGATACAGATTGACATTTTGTGGCTGGATCCACCTGGGTGACCATTTTCAAGATTAACCCCTTGATGGAAATTCTGACTAATTCCGGAGTTAATTTACCTTCTCTTTTATTAGACCAGCTGTGTGGTGTCACAGTGGATCTGTAAATAACCTGAAAGGATCCAGATTTTTTGCTTTCTTATCTGTCAGTGTGGGATTCTATGACTTTTTCTCAATCATGCGATATCCTAAAAATAAACAGGTTAAGGGATAAAAGAACCCCCAAACACCTGAAAACATTTCAGGAGTTGCCAGTCTGTCCTGTGCCATGTCACTGAGATCTCAACAAGTTATCATGGCTTCTGGTTTGCCCAAAATCTGGATGAAGTGAGCTTGTGCCCAGTGAAACCCACTCTCAAGGGCACCCATTGGCCTTGTGCTGACTGAAGGCTTGTAGGGCCATAGCCCATTAGCACTATGAGTTTATGAGTGTCAGGACTGAAAATTAGTAACTTTCAGACAAATCCATGGAAGGCTCTGCTGCATAGATTCCAAAGGTCTCCACCTACACTTTCCCCATTTGAACCAGCATTGCTGTCTCACCACAGACATCTACTGCCTCACCAGAGTTCCCTGTCTCTCTGTTTCACTCTCTGATCCCATCCTTTCAGGTTATCCCTGCTTTGCTTTGAGCTGATGCCACCCACTGCAGTTGTTGACATCTGCTGCTGTCCTGCTGCAGGCTGCTGCCAGCCATCCTGTTGCGCTTCTTCCAAAACTGACAGCCCCTCGGGTGGGGGTCCAGGAAGCAGAAAGCAAACAAACAGCCCAACATCAAAGCAGCCCTCAACAGTATGCCCCCACCCCCACTTTCCCCTTCCCATCTGCTGACAATGAAAGAAGCTTCCTCCAAGGAAAGTAAGGGCTTCTGAGCTTTAACCCCCATGGCTGAGTAGCTGCACTCTCTGAAACCTTATTTTGTCTCCCTTCCTCTCCTCTCAAGGAAATCTGAAGGAATGGGAAGGCTGGAGACATCTTGTTGGAAAAGCAAGGCAGAGCCAAGGATAATCCTAGGATACTCTATCAAAAATCATGGCAGTAGAAGTTGCTGCTCAGATGCTAACTGTGGCCATGCACCAAAAATACAGCCTTATGGAAGGTGACTGCCTGGCAGGACGACAGCTCCAAGAGGCCCCTGCCTCAACTCATGGTCTGGCCTGGCTGAGAGCTAGGAAACATGTTCTGCCCTGGGCTAGGGAATTCAACACACTCAGGAACATTTCCAGACACTGTGGCAAACCAACACAGAGTGTCCTACAGCTCATGTTGAAGCTCATAAACTTTCCAGGATCCAAAGCTCCCTTGGAGGCATGCTGGAAATGGCCCCTCGAATGCTCCCATTCTTGATCTGTGTGTGGGGATATTTCTGGGCACCACTAGTCTTCCCAGGCCACAGCTGTGGTAGGGATTGTTTTAACAATCTAACTGTCCATGTAAACTGACTGGGAGCATTTCACAGCTTGTTTCATTTATTAATGCAGAGGTGGCAAATGCTTCTAGACCCCAGGTCTCTTGGCTTGGTATCCACCCAGGAACAGAATAAACAAAGTATCCAGTCGCAGCAGATGTTCTTGCTAATTGCTTTTTAATAGAGTACTCTTTTTTTCGTGTAAGAATATTGTGTGCAATCATTGTGTTGTATGAGTACATGTGCTGATACAAAGGAATTTGGACTCTAATTTCACAGCCTCTAGGATAAGTCCTTCTGGCTGAGAGATTGTTCCACCTGAAGAAGAGGAGCTCCAGAATGATCTTATAGCAGCCTTCCAGTATCTGAAAAGACCCTATAAGAAAGCTGTAAAGCAACTTTTTAAAAGGGCATATAGTGATAGAATATGGGATTTTGGCTTTAAACTAAAAGACAGTAGGTTTAGATTAGGTATTGGCAAGAAATTCTTTATGATGAGGATGGTAAGGCACTGGATCAGGTTACCCAGAGTGTTTGTGGGTGTCTCATCACTGGCATTGTCCAAGGCCAAGTTGGATGGGACTCTGAACACATTGGTGTAGTGAAATGTGTCCCTGTCTTTGGCAGGGGGGTTGTAACCAGATGATCTTTAAGGTCCCTTCCAAACCAAACCATTCCATGACTCTCTGCTTCTCCAATTCTCCAGGTTAAGTGGGAATGGTAGTAATCTCACTGTAAGGAAAGAAAATAGATCTCAATGAAACAGAAATGGTCAAGGGAGAAGAAAGCCATAGAATATGACAGGTAAAATCTTTGTGTCCTCCTTCCTGCAGCCCGGGTATTTTCTGCATTTCACTTTAAGCAACTGCTACTGTAAACACTGAGCTCATATGTAAAACAGAACAGCCTGACTACATCACACCATACTTCCCAAGATAAGGTGCAAAATGGAGCTGGGACTCTCAAGAGCAGAGAGACATTCCTATGCAGCTTTCGGGATGCTCCTGCCTATTGAGATTTTAATATGTGCTCTCTTAAGTGTCAGGTGGGCATGTGCCTGCCTGCTTCGGGTTCTAAACTAAATGCTGTCTGTTTGGAACCCGCTGGAGATCACTGGATGTTTGTGTAAATTCTGTAGGAAGATAGGTTTGGGTTTAATTTCTATTATGTTGCTGTAGTCCTTATTAAGTGCTCGGTTATAAAGCTTTACAACCAAGTAGGTCCTCTGTGGATCTCTAGCCTGCAATAGCGAAGATGAAACACTGATCTTGTTTAATACTGGAATAGCACCAATTTATTTTCATTGAATGAGATTATAATCTGGCCTCCTGTCTTTTCATGGCCCTAGCATACTGCATATTGCGAATTTCACTCATTAGGCTTTAATAAACATCAACTTAATAAACTATTTCTACTCTAAGGGAATAGTACTGATTTGCAACCCAGCTCATTAATCGCTATGTACTTGGCACCTGACCAAGCCTAGAAGTCTATAGTAAAGTAAATGTAAAGAAAGAAAAACAAAATTTCAAGAGCAACAAAATTTCAATAGCAACAAAATGAAAGGTCCTATAAAAGAGCTCCTATAAAATATCCTCTGTTTTAGAGGTAGATTTTCTCTCTCAAATAAATAAATAAATGAATAAACTCCTTCATTTTGCCTAGATTATATGATATGGCACACATGATTTAAGACAGAATTTCTGTGATTGCAAGCAAAAAGTTTGGCTGTTGCTTCTCGAAACAGAAAAATGCAACAGTGTTTAGTAATAACCTCAGAGACAAAAAGAGTGAGGATTTTTCACTCCTTAGCTCTCCACTGAGAATCTTTTAATAAATCAGCTTCAGCCAGTGGTATAGCAAGCACCACTTGAGATTTTCAAAGCTCAAAGTGTTAATTTCAGACCTATACCAACTTCACTGATATTTTCAAAGGATGATACTTTTTACAGATGGGCTATGATCTCACACAGAAGCCCAAGACAAAGCATGACCAACCCGTCTCAGCATGACTGAAGGCTGAGTATATCAGACAAAACAGGAACTTGGGTGTGGACTTTCTATCCCACAGGCTATACTTCAGCCCCAAGGCTAATATGCATAGGTGAGGGCTACTTTCTAGCTTCCTCATTTTTTAATTGATCTTGACAGCTTTCTAAAAGTTTTGGTTTAATCCCATTGCAGAAGGAACAAAACCAGTGTCTCAAAAAATCAATAAATATTTCTTTTTGAAATAGGATCCTTGTTCCAGGGCAGCCTTCAGAAATTGACTTCCAAATGTGATACAAACTTATTGAACCAATGTATGCCAATAAGGTTCATGGCTGGAGGTAAGGCAGGAAGTCAGGCAAAATGGAATTTTCCTACAAGTTTCCATTATGTCTGCAGAGAATCAGTATTCTTCCCCCTCACATTTTTAAGTCCTCCTGACACTGGTCTATTTGAAGAAAACAGCAACAAACAACCCCCAAATTGTGTATTTCTTGAAGGAAGAAGAGACATAGGTTATATAGGCATCAGGTGGTCTCTTTAGGATGCATGTCAGTATTTTGTCTTTCAGTATTTCAATGGAAAACAAATGAACACATAAGAGCCACACAGTGAACCACAGCCCAAATATATTTTTATTCCATAAGGTTTTATTTCTCTAAATGAGCAGAGGTCTCTGGGTTCAGCCTAACAATAAATAAGCCCATTCTGCCATCTACTGGCTCTTTGGTATCAAGGTGGTGAAAATCTGGTTAATAACAAATGTGATAAAAATGAAGCAGAATATGCCTCAAAATATTCACAAATTACATAAGAATAATCATTAAAAAGAAAACAAGATACACAGGATTGTTCTTAGTGTGTCAACATGTTTTGTTTTGCTATATCATTAACAAAATGAAATTTCAATCTTATTTATTTCAGGTGTCACATGACATTTTTATTTAAGATTAACTTGGGCAAAGAAATCAGTTTGGTTGTGCTAAAAAGGGTTGTAGGTTTTCTTCCTCTCTTGCAATTTTATGGTCCAACTACCAAATTTCTATCCCCTTTAATAATAAAACTGTCTCCTCTCAATATTCCCTACATTTTATCCCTGACTTGAAGTAATTTCTGATTTACTTTTCGGGTTACAAGTTGTACTGTATTTCCTTTAACAGAAGTTTCTCTGCAAAACAAGATAACACTTTCTTAGCTGTCTATCATGGACAATTATGCTCTTAGTCTTACTTTTAAATAAAGAGTAACTTTCCTATTTAGGTTTTTCTGGGTTTTTATACAAGATGAATGTAGGTCAATGCAAGAGTCAGATAGGGTCACTGATCTAATGTCGAACAGTTGTAGCTACCCCTGCCCTCAAAACAGCTTTTCAGCCTTGTTTCCTCAACAGAAAAGGCTTTTACTTTAGCCTGGAACAGTTTGGGAGATTTCTGGCAGTGTGTGGTAACATTTTTGCTGATCCAAGCCAGCAAAGATGGCTTTGGTCCATGGTAGTTCTCTTCTGACAGACACAAAAAACTTGTGGGTTGAAGGTCTGAGGTTTAATCTAATATTTACTGGTGAATGCTTACTGAAATCAAATCCTTGATATACTGTAGCAATAATTTGTTTTAAGATGCTAAATTTAAAGTTTCAAAAACTGCAGATATTGGTTCTGGATTTAAGAGTGAACCGTGTTGGCTGTTTTAACAACAAGGAGACCCTCTGATGCCTGTATAACCTATATCTCCTCTTCCCTATGAGAAATGCATAGGACAACCCATCTTTCTGGCAGTGATTTTACTCCAGAGCCTGAGTAAGCACAACAGTTCATATGGGAGTAGTGAGTAGGAGATTTGGTAGGACTGACTTACACTGGGTGGAATCCTGTGCACCAAGCTTTTGTCAGATCAGCAGACACTGTGTTCTGGATAAAACAGCAGTCATTTCCTCTTAATGGGGGAGCTACAGGGGTGCCTTCTGAAAGAAACTGCTAGAAGCTTCCCCAGACTGGTCTTGATGCTGGCCAGGGCTGAACCTGTCCACAGTAGCAGTGATAACATCTCTGGGACAACATAGTTAAGAAGCAGGAGATGAAGGGAAGGCTGGGGGAAAGGTGCTTCTAAGATTCAATTTTTTTTCTCATTATTGTATTCTGATTCGATTTGTAGAAAAATAATTTTTTCTCGAGTCTGTTTTGCCCATGAAGGTAACTGGTGAGTGATCTCTCCCTGTCCTTACCTTGATCTATGTTAGAGTGGCTTGGTGGGAAGCTGGTGTCTTGCCAGGGTCAGCCCTCCAAAGGGAAACAACTCGAATAGAGAAGATTCCTCAGTATCCTGAAGCTGCATGCAATTCCATGGTACACTAGGCTGGGACTACAGGCAAAGGTCCCTCCTCACATACCCCTGGTACACTGGAAGTCCTGAGGATTGTTCTGGGACTTGTCACATGTGATCTAACAAACACTTGGCCCTCAGAGGATGCAGTCTGAAAGGATTCCTCTTATCGTGCATCTCATGTTTTCCCTCAACAGAGACCTCAGCACAGAATTCAACCACAGGAAAACAAACATGAATGTTCACCATAAGAAACAGTGAAAAGAAATTGCATGTATGTGTGGGGAAAGGAAACCTTTAAAGAAATCAAGAAAAAGCTAATGCTGAAATGTAAGCCCCCAAATTCCATTCTGTTGAAGCTGGATTTACATTTTCTTTCTTAATCCCTAAAACAACATTAACCTTGGTGGCTGAGGATTATTCTGCTTAAATACAGACATCAACAACAAAATTTAGGCTGAAATTTGCCAGAGGAAGTAAAATCATTTCATCAGATCTGCATGTGATGTGAATGCCTTCTGCAAGGGAAGGATTGAATCTCTTTTTTCTGCCTCTTAACTAAAATACACTTGAGAGTGCCTGCCCACCATTACTATAATACCTACAAGCAGATCTTGATATGACGTCCTGGAGTAGCTTATCATATAAATAGCCTTGAATGTATCATTCTAACTGTACAGTCTTATGAATTAAATAAATATGGACAAAATAGTTTCAGGACAACTAGCCTGTTTCAGCCTATTTTATTTTACTATCAGGTCCTCAGAACAAAACTTCAATATATTGTCAGTTTCCTCTCTTCTGAATAACATTTGTCTCAAAAAGAAAACATGGGATTATAAAACTCAGCAGTGAAAAAAAAATCTTGTATCAACTCAGGCCAGTGGAGAGGGTTACCCTCACAATAATACTAATATTCTCATCACACACAGAATAGACTTGTAAGATGATATCTGTTTAGCTTCTTAGTTAGTACAAGGAAAGTCAAGTTAGTATTAGCTCCTTCATTAGTGCAAGGAAAGTCAAGACCTTTCCAATATGCTGAGTGCAGAGTGCCTTCACCCAACACTGTCAGCTCCTGAGGGGATCCAGGCCACCTGCAGAAGGAGATGGAGCTGGTGTTTTCCACCCTGAGCCTAGACAATGGGAGGAGATGAAGGAGGAGACTACAGCAAGGGGACAGAGAGACTGCAAACTACTCTTTGCAACAGCTGGTTTGGCAGTAAGCTGTGCTGCTTCAATCAGCCTCCAGCGAAGCTTTCTGGAATGGAGTAGAGAGTGGCAGCAATGTACGAAATCTGTCATTGGACTTTCTTTAATGCCTCATGTGTGATTTTGAGGAAGGCTAAAATGCAAACTGGGGACATTGGGCTTGATATACAATATATGAACACAAGAATTTCTCTTATGACATGATTCGTACAATTCCAAAACAGACTTGGGAGTGTTGCAAAAGGTAAGCAGGGTAATTTAATCTGAAGAGAACATGACAAGCAGTGAGCATGCACTAAGCTTATAGAAAAGGGTTAGCCACAAAAATCAGCCAAAAGAGGAAAGTTCCCTTTTAATTACAGACTTCCATGTAACAGTACACATACATCACTATTACACTGGTTTTTGGGACCATTTTGAACTTGATAACCAAAATTTTAACTTTGCCTTTACACAGAGTGAATTTATCTGCTTTTTCGAACTGATTCCATGTGAAATATGAGTGCAGGCAGCTCTAAAAAACGCAATGTATATTTTTCAGTATCAATATTGATAAACAAGATGGCCAGAACCCTTTC
>VZTN01036675.1:201-13918 GCA_013400515.1 Erpornis zantholeuca
AAAAAAAAATAGAGGAAAGTATAGACAAGTCATGCTACCTAGTATGGTTAAGGCAGGGCATATAGATTCATTACTGGAGCAAAGCAGAGCTTCACCTTACAGAAAATTAAACCCTTCCCTGTGTGTGAGGCATCTTTGTCCTATTTCAATACAAGTAAGTTAATGGAGCAACAAAAAAGTATGTACATGGACAGAGTAATCATGGTATCAGGTTAAGCTAAGGCATGGTTTTTCTTTGGTATGCAGAAGTGTAAAAATGGAATGAGATGGGGAATTTTACATTCTAGAAGTAACCTATGAAGAGGATTTCGCTACAACCAAGTATCTGTGAATCTTGATGAAATTGTAGTACTATACGAAATTAAAGCGTCAGACAAGAAAGCAGCTCATTCTCATAAACACATTATGAGTATGATTATTATTATACTGCTTAATTTTGACATATCCAGAACTAATATTTTGAAGAATAGTCATAAAATTTGGGAGGAGCATGAGGAAATGTGGGATAACTAATCATTTATTTGTAAATTTATTTGCTCTAGCAAAAACATACTATACTATAAACTTGCTGAAACAAAATCCTCTTGCCTTTGAAATGGTACTAACAACATGATAAACACAAACAGAATACAACCTCTCCAAACATAGTAAAGATTTAACTCTATTTCCAAATAGTGGCGGGAGACACAAGGATAGATAATGATTTCAGTGTTTGAATTGTAAGAGAGAGTTTCTGTTAACTTATATTGCTTAAATAAAAGCATGAAAAGAATGCAACAGAAATCATTATCCTAAAGGATAAGGAGAGCTACATACCTATAAGCCAAAATCAAATGGCAACTAAAAATCAATCAGCAATTGGTTCTATGGAATGATTATTTTTCATCCCTAAGACACTTGGGTAAGTTTCCTTTGACTAAAAGACAACAGGGAAAAGAAGAAAATAAAGAAAAAAAGAAGGAACAAAAGAAGGAAAAAAAGATGCTATTACACAAGGGAGAGACGAAGGAATGACTAGAGTTTGGAGAATAACTTTTACGTATTCCCTATTTTAAAAAGTGTTTTAGAGTTTGACTACCATAAAAACAAGGGACAAATTAACTTCTCATAAAACGCTTGTTATGAAGCAATTCAATAGAAACATTCCTTCGATAGTGTAAAACTTCCATATTTTTCCTTGGCTTCAGCTGTACCCACAATTCTGCTTTCATATTCCTTCAGGTAAAACAGCAAAATAAATAAGAATACATTATAGAAAAGAAAAAAACCATAGAATCTCAACTTTATTCTTTGTCCTTTTTTTCTTCATATAAAAGCAATTATTTTGCCTTATTATATAAAATTTGGACAGTGGTTATAAAAGTAAAACTGCCTTCCAATGAGAACTACATTTCTACTTACACCATAAGCCCCCCCCCCCCAAAAAATTCCCAAATAAATCAATTCATCAAATGGATTTTCAACCCTGATACTGAATTAATACCATAATACTAAATTTGACCAACTGCTTAGATTCAACTTCAGATAAAATACAAAATTAATCTTACTTGATATTTGCAAAGAAACCAAGAGATTAAACATCTTCTGCTGCAGTGATTCCAGCTGTCTCCAAAATCTTTCCACATTTGATTTCAAAAGCTGTTTCACAATACTAAGGGAATTACATTTTGCTGATAGAAAATGTTGGTGAATCATTATCAGAAACACTCTATCACAAGAACTGTTCATTTCAATTACCTTCTTGCTGGACTAGTTACTGAAGCATAAATAGTGATGACAATGAAAATAAATATTACCTATCTTACCAGAGAAAAAACAACCTTATAGGAACATGTTCTTAAAACAAATCAGAAGCACCATCCTTTCCTATAATATTAATACAAAATTTTAGTGAGGCAGTTTCAAAAGATCAGCTTTCTATTCTACAGCTCTGACAATGCCATTCAGAACTAGGCTATGCATAATGTTACATATGTGGTATATAGCAACTAGCCTGAAAAAAAATTTACATATTTCTTTCAACTGATTTAAAGTCTGCTTTTTCTGATACACATGAATGATGGAAATCATGCATTTTTGCTTGAAAATTATTTTATTTAAATTGAAAAAAAAAATCATTTGCTTCTATTTTTAAGTTAAAGAAAAATAACTTGTGAAGTAAAAACATCAGATAAAAGAAGTCTTCAGTGTGCTGTCACTCTAAAATTTTAACTTTTTAAAAGCATCTTTTTGGTAGAAAAAAAAAATTGGCTGAATGAAAAATCGTTAGTACCTTCCCATCATTTAAGTTTGTCAAACAAGATTGGAAAAAGCAGTGCCAAGAAAGCTCACATTTGAAGAAATGAAATTTTCTTGGAGATCTTCAGTCAGGACCAGAGGACAGAAAAGTCACTGAATGCAGATAAGCAGATTTAATTTTGAATGCCTAATACATAGAACTTCAAAGTAGATGCAAGATATTCTCTGCCTTCACTTAATTACTGTCATAAAAATGGATCTTACACATGTGATTTGGAAAGTCATTCGATATATTAAATGCTGGATTTATTTTAAAAAATTAGATCAAGTGAAATCCTGATCTGACTGAAAATGAAATAAGAAAACAAAATTCTTGTAAAACTCCAGTAAAGCAATGCCTGTTCAACAGAATCAGTGCTAACGTTAATCATTAAAAACAGTTTGAGTACAAAGTTTTCCTTTTCTTTCAAACATAACTAATAAAAGGAAAACTACAACTTCCGGTTTAGTCATTAATATTCTCTTAAATTATGTGAATCCTGGGTGTGATTCACAGACACTAATAGAACGGTTTACTAGTGCTTACATGTTTAAATTAATTATTTCAAAAGATGAACTTAAAAAAAAAACAACACAAAAAAACATGGCAAGTAAAAAGATTTGGGGGAAATGGAATAAACCCACAAAACAGATTTCTTGTGTAAAAGTTTTCGTATATAATTTTGCCTTGCATCTAAAGACACCTACATCATCTTGGCTTGCACACCAAGGTAAATGACAAATGGTTACAGACACATATCTCACATCTCTTGGGGCTCATCAGCTGCTTTTGTTCAATGTAACTAGTCCTCTTTAGTCCATTCAGTTGCCTTCAACTTTTTCCAAAGCTCTATCTGTAAACTCTGCGCATTTCTGTATTTCACTGCAGGAAGGTTGCCCACTTGCTCTAAGAACTCAGTTTTCTTAAGTACTGAAATCACCACTAAAGTCTTATTCCTGACTGACAAATTGTCACACTGATGGAAAAGTTTTCCATTAGTGTCTTTTTCACCCCCACCAAAAAAACCCCCAAACCTTTGAAAGGTTGCTTTAGGGAGGGTGATGATTTATTCTCTTTTTTTCTGCTACTAGTAGGATACATTACTTAATTATAGGTATTTTACTGATGGCAGCTTTTTAGGCCCAATTCATTCAGTGTGTTGGGTTAAAGATAAAATAGCACAGCTACAGCTGGTGATCTGCCCTTCTTTGAATCATCTATGCCTATTACAACCAGGATTCCAAATTAGAAGCCATTCAGTATTTGGAGCCTTGAAATGTTTCACAGATGACCTGTTACCTATTCAAACACTTAACAAGCTTTTGCTTCTCAAGACAAATGTTAACCATGCCAGCAGCCAAACCATTCATCATTCACACACACCTAAAGAGCCATGCATACTTCCTTTGAACAGTTTCCTCCTCAATTTGCTGGTGAAACCAACAAAACAATTTAATTTAAAAATTCACAGCAGTGGCTATTTGCTATTATAACTGACATTGCACCACTCAACAGGCTGACTCTCCCAGTGATGTAAGCAGTGGAGACCTTGCAGAAACAAAGGCTGATTCCTTCTTGAGCTACTCTGACATGTGTGAAGCTAGGAGGTCAAGCAGAGATTACTCCTCTCTAGTTGAATCTCGTGCAACCACATACCAAACAGAATCCAGCTTTAGGGTGTTCCTGATAAATAACATAAAGAATAAAACCTTCTAATTCCCCTGAAGTTGCTGAATAGAGCTTCAAGACTAACTAGCAAAAAATATAAAAGGATACAAAGGTATGCGCACAGGATGATACCTATAGCTGGAAACAATGAAGAAATAGATAAAGAGAACTACAGTGGGGTTTTTGGCAAGTTATGTAACAAGAAGCAACAGCACATGCCCAGAGAAAAAGTTCAAAGAAACATTGCCTGTAATATCGAAGCATTCAGTGAATACAACCACCAGAAATCCCTTCAGAGGACCCCCCAGGGCCATAAAAGGCTTTCCAGTAGGAAGCAGATGCATGAAAATCAGTTCTAGGAAAGTGATGTTTATGTATTAGCTAGGAGGTACATTGTAATGAATATGTATGATTATGATGGATAAATACCTTGTTGTAACACACATATTAGATTAAAGGAGATAGTCTTCTAACATGTCCAGCGCAGATAAAGAATGCCTGCTTTATAATGCTTCAAATTGCATTACAAAGTTTATTTTCTGGCTGATTTCAGTATCACCTCTGTACAGGACACCTCGACATGCTGAAGGTAGTCCAATAGAGGGTTACAAAGATGGTTAAAAAGCTAGTGGGCATAGAACAGGAAGAACAGCTGGTGAAGCAGCACAAGCGCAGTCTAAGAAACAACTTATCTGCACATCCAGGCCACTCTGAAGATAACACCACTACCTTAAAAAGAGAGTTACAGAGAGAAGGGAGAGGTACATAGATGCCCAACAAAAAGACAGCTGAGAACAGTCAGAAGATGCAATGTAGAAATTTTCAACTGGTCATAAGGGAACAATTCATCTCAATGAGGGTGCAGAAACACAGAGATGGAGAGGACCGTGGAACAGATTTTCAACACAAGACTGGATAAGGCCCTGAGCGCTCTGACCTACTTTCAAAGTTGGGCTGATAGAGCAGAGTTTTAGTCTAGATGCCTCCAGAGACACTTTCTGACCTAATTACTTATAAAGTTCTGTAAGCTTTCCTCAGAGTAAGAAAGAATTAAGAGTTAAGGTAATAGAGCAACTACAGACAGAAGATTTTTCATTCATTCATGACGAAGGTTCAAAATATGGGAACAGAAGGGACAATGAAGAGTCAAAAATGGTCAAATATGAATCTCACAAGTTGTGCAAACTAGGAGAGAAAAGAAATAAGAAAATAGAAGATGCAAAGGAACGGAGACATCTTTTGACACAACCACATCCACTTTTAAAGAGCCTCCTGAAAGAAACTTACTTTTGCTAGTCAGACATCGAGCATATTCATGGTGGCTGTTACTGGAAGTTCCACCTCTCAAACTAGAAAGCTTAACTTCCTGTACCTGTAAGATTAATACGCAAGCTGATAAGGCAAATGGTCTCTAAACTCATAGTGTCTGTAAGAGATATTTAACTGTTCAAGTATCTAATTCTTAAGTTTAATAGTATATATGCAAATTTATATAGCATAAAAAAGTAAAGGTTTTATAGAAATAAAGAAATGGAAATTCTGAGCTGTTTCTCTACAACCTTAGGTTTTCCTAAGTAATCTATTGAGAAGTCCTGGTTTTCCTACACTTTTTTACTAAAAATATGAACATCCATTTCAGAAAACTTGGCCATAGACAAATATGTGTGACCTCTGCAGTTACAGAAGCATGCAATACTGCAACTACTTTCAAAGAAACAACAGCTTCCAAATAGAGCAAGATGTCAACTGTGTGCAAAAACCATCTGCTTACCAAGAAATTGCACTTTATGTAGAACAATCAGTTTCCCACCATTACAGACTGAATTTTTGCATGACTTCCTGCATTGAAAAACACACTCTTTGTGGAAAGTTGACTTTGCATCTTATGTTCCTTCAGAACACACAATTGTCAGACTGTGAAACAGTTCTGTTCCTTAAGCAATTGTCACATACTCCCTAGTGTCATCCTCAAGACTTCCTTTTCCATGAACTAAAATTTATGCAAATCCTAACCTCCAACACAATTTTATAAATAATTGACAAAGCAAATTTGCATTAAACTGAGAGAAAAATAAGAAGAGGATCACAAAACAATAATTTTTTGTAGAATAACTTCGCATGTGGTATTTATTTCCTATTCTGAAGAGTAGTATTTTTTCCTGCATTGGGAAAAATTATTACCATAGATATCAACTAGCAGGATTGGATCTTCTGCCCCTTCCCAGTCTCCCAAGCCTCTCTTTCCCCAGACCTTTCCTCTCTTCAGTTCAGGCTCTTGGATAGGAACCATCAGTATTTCAGCCTCCATCTGATTCTATAATGCAGTGTGATAGAGTATTTACTTACTGGATGTCCAGATTATTGGACTAATTAAAAAAAAAAAAAAAAAGGAAAAAAATAACACAGAGGGAAAGAGGGAGGGTTTTTTGACTACCATCAATGAATGGCAATTTTGGGTCAGTGTGGAGGCAGAGAAACTCACCAGGCCCCTGCCATGGAGGGAGGCATTCTATAGATAAGGACAGCTGCATAACTTCCCTACAAGATCCCCTTGGAGAAAGCAGCATTTCTTGGTGAGGGTGAGAGAATACAGGACCGCGATCCTCTGGGAGATTATATGTAGATTCTTTGTAAACCATTGGCCCCTACCCACGCACACCCATCCTTGTAACCCTCTAAGAACCCCTGTATCTCCCCTCACAGACTCCCAGGGAGCTCCGTCCCTGGCCTCCCCTTCGCAAGGTGCTGGACCATAAAGCTACCCCTGTGGAACAGCCATACGGACTCCTCGTCTCTCTCCTGGTCCAGCCTGGGGTTGCCTTGCAGGTCAAGAGCTGCAAAACCACTCTAGCTGAATTACTGAGAGCTGACAGCCTGCTGAGCCAGGCACCCTGCAGTGGCTCCCTGGCGGCTGAGGGAACGCCACTGAACTCCTGGAAGATTGTCTCCTGCGAGATTCTTGGCTTCCTGGGTCTGAGCTACGGATCCCAGACCAGCAGAGAGAGTCAGATCCTTAGGTATCTTTCATTGTGAAAAATGAAAAATAAAAGCATATTTTACAAATATGAAAAGAACTGGACCATTAAAGCTAAGTAAGCTGGGAGGGGGCAGGAATGCACATCAGAAGGGGGTTTCTATTAGTGATTCAGGAAGTCTGTACCTCACAAGTACCTCAGCCAATGGAGAAAGAGAGAGGGAAATGCAGCCAGGAAATTAGGATAAAAAGGAGGCTGCATCCTCTAACAATTTGAGAGACCCCATGGGAAATGCTCCATGGTCACCTTTCCCTTTATTACAATAAAGTTACAGAACTCCTCTGTCTCCTTTTTGGATATAAACCTCTAACATCATGGATTAATTTTCCTGACAAAAGCAAAATAGCATAGGAAATACACCACATAACCAAAACCACATTAATACACAGTTTCTAGTGGAAACTGTATCAAATAATCACCTAAAAATAAGTAAAAAAATTACAATAGCAGCAACAAAATTGAGTGCTGCCCCTCTCCCCTCCAGCCCCTCACTTCCTGAAAACAGTGTATTTCAAATGAACAGAGAAAAAAGAAGAGGATGTTACCCTAATGAAGACAAAAGAGGATTAAGTAAACTAAAAGTCAAACTAAATGTATTTTTCATTAAAGTATACTCTTTGAGGATATTCTTGATGAAATCTATGAAATGTTCTGTACAAAGCTGCTGATTTGAATTCAGCTGTCATCATTTCTTTCTGCATAATTATGCTCATATAAGTAATGTAAGAGTGGTGGTTTGAGGCTAGCATCCTTGTGTTGATAACTGCTTCCTTTCTCTGAGGTATGGACACATATACCAGATATATAAAATATAACTGGACATTTGGCAGCTTGACAAGCATGCTGGAAATGAACTAAATATCTCATAACCAAGTAGAAAGGGGCTGGTTTAAGGTCCCAGTGTCACACAAAGGATCCCCAGATGAGTGCAGTAAAAGAAACAGCTTCACATATTCAACATATTCACATATTCAAATTTACAAAAAATGTGACCTTCTTTTTAGCCACTTATTCCCTCCCTGTCTGTTCAGAAGCCCATGAAAGGGCTCCAAGAAGCACAAAATAACAGATACCTGTCATACACTGCTCCTAATAGCATAGCCTTCTACACAAAATACTGGAAAGTTGAAAAGGAAATTGGAAAGCTTCAGACAGAGTTTAGCATCGGTATAAATGCTTTTCAAAATTAAAGGGACAGTTGTTTTGAAAACAATTCTCTCTTCATTTCTTTCCCTTGCTAAAGGGAAAAAATTCTGAACACCCAGTTTAATCCATTACTTGATGCCTTGCTTTGCCTTCTTTCCATTCCAGGCTGCAAGAAATTTGTATTACTTCTGCTTAGGCAGAAAAGTCTGACAGGAAATAACTGTGATGGCCATAGGTATGAAATTAATAATGTCTAATAGATTATACATGAAATAGATGATGGCACTAGTAGGCCCCTCAGATAACACTCCAGAACCAACATGCCAAAACTGGACAAAAAGCTACAAGTAGCAGCCAAGATGGAAAACAACCCAATCAGACTGACGAACAAATTCTTGTCACCATGACATGAGAAATCATTTTTGTCTCTAAAGAAAACCCTTCCATTAAAGTACAAGCATTTATGAATTCATATTTCAAAATATTTTTTATGCCTGAGATTGACTTATATTCAATCTCAGGTTTATTTAGAGATTTCCTACAATATAAAGTAATAAAAAGTTAGAGATGCTCCTTTCTGACACCACAAAAGAATAGAAAGTTTTGATATCTCCCTACCAACACATTATATTTAATTCAAAGTAATATCCTAAAAGGTATTTGTTTCATTCCTCAGATGCGAACAAATCTCTGACAGTGCAGGAGATAAGGACCAGAGTCAAAACTCAGAAGTATTATTCTCACCTTGACAGCCTGTTCTCCTTATAATTTTGGAGCATGGCTAAAGCTTATTAATTCTTCATCCACTATTTACATTTGCTAATGAGATACAGGAGGCATCATTTCTTATTCACAGCTAATAAAAGCATAATCCATAAAAGTAAATCCAATCAGAATCTCCAGTACATCCATTGTAATCCTACTGCTATCAGTAAGAATTTGGGACTTCTGTGCAGGCTACATTCACTAAACCTCTATGGCAAAATTTTATTTAAGTTCAAGATAAATATCAAATCAATCACCATGAAATATCTTTGAGTCCAACTACACTTCAGGAAGGATAGCAGAAATGAGATACTTTTTTATGACAGGCTGTTTTTCCACTCTGTTTTTCCATTCCATTTAGGTGCTGGATTCCTGAAACAGGAACTTTTAAGTCCTGCATATCCTGGCAGTATGAATTAGGAACGTGTTTAAGCATCTTTTTACTACTCATTCATTCACTCATTCATTCATTCCTATAGACTGGTTTTGTTTCTGAATAATCCTTCTTCTTTTTGTACTGAACTCTGTGTACCAAGGTGCTTCACAATAGCAAGAGACATGCTTGGTGAATGAACAACATCTGCTTATAATGTAACTATGTTACCTGGAAAATCCTTACTTTTGCATATTATAAAAATCTTTTGTAGTGGTAGTAAAGTCATGATCCTGAAGCATCTTGATTTCTCTCTCCCTGAAGTCATTCCTCCTCTAACAAGTCATTTACCGTCTTCATATACTCTTCTACCCCTATATCAAAACGTATCTCCTGTATCCTTAGGCAGGGACTCTCCAGTCTGTAATATGCTGCAGAGAGCTGCTGACTGGGTTCCATAGCTTTTACATCTTTAGTCAGCAGTTGCTTCAATGATACACACACACAATCTACCAATGGTGCTCAGGAGACTACATGACTTATACTGAAGCTTGCAGCTTGCCCAAGTCAAAATTCAGGGCCAGCTCCGGGTGTAGCCATAACCGTATAACAAACACATCTATAAAAAATGGAACCAGGGACAGCTATTCAGGTCTAAATTCATATTTTTAAAAAATTATTGAATTTTCTGGTAAACAGATGTTTTTTAAATGGTTGAGGTACCAAGGGTCAACTTTTTAAAGAATTCCAAAACTTTGAAAACACCGTCAGGTACATGACTCCTAGCAATTCCTGTTAGACAGCCAAGTGCTATCAAAAGCCCTGACAGAGCACTCACCTGCATCTTTGAAAAATCATTTTAAAAATTTGATTGTGAACAATTCTAAGTCCCTCAACTGTGACACTCCTCAGTGGAATTTCACCTAAAGAATTTTGAAAACGCAAAAGCTTTTTCTCTGGAAAAGATCGGCATTCCAAGATACACAAATATTTATTGAATGCTTAGAATATATCAAAAGCAAGCTTTTAAAATATATAAAAATATAAATATATATAATTAAATATAGCAACAAAATGCAAGTTTCCTGCACAAGAGGAATATAAGTCTCCAGTCCTCTTCACTGAGACCATTCAAAATCCAGCAGTACTTTTTGCCATGTTTCAACTTCGCAATACAGACCCAGAACTATTTATGTGAGACCAAATGGTAATGCATAGGTCTTCTGGTTTCTTGCATAAGTCAGCTGAAAGAACCAGCCTCTGCAGAATATTCAGACATACAAATTTTGCTTTCAGATAGTACTGAATTTCTCTTGACCAAGTGTTTGGGTCTATGAACACATACATACATGCACAGTACCACCTTCTTCAAGACCTTGGTCGCTCTAAGTTACTTTGTCCCCTTTCTTTTAGCAAGTGACTTTGGAATCAATATTCAGTGCTGAAGCTGGTGCTGCTGACATGGCTTTATGTGAAGAGGGTTCTGTTGTGATAGCTGGAAATCCCTGGTGTACAGTCCTACTTCAGCATGACCAACTAAGGAGTGTTGCTTACAGAGAGAAGTCCGCTCAATATGCTTAAGTCTGCTTGCACTACCCAGTACTGTTTTACCCAACTACTGGCTGTTTCCAGATCTCTTCATCAATACATACCCATCTATAGCTGGGTTTTTTTAACTTTTTATGGATGTATTTTTAAAATTCCTCCCTATGATCTCTTAACTCATTCAAAAATGCTGGAAACTCTTTTGGGGAATGGTCAAGTTGTTGCTACGACGGGGAGAATTTGCTACCACCACAGAGTCCAGCCCTTTACTGCTTCTTGTACCATGGGTGAACCTTTGCTCCTAAGAGCAGCTGTTGAACAGGGACCTTTTTTCAACACCCGATCTCACTGTAAAGAGCCCTCATCATCTACTGGGGTGCCTCAGGGAAAACCCATGACCCCGGCCCCCTCCAGAGGGAGCGTCTCCCAGCTGCTTGCGGGAGCCCCGCTGCTGCTGCCCAGCCCCACTGTTTTCTGCTGCTGCTTCAGATTTCTCGCTACACTTTAACCCAACATCCCGTGCCTGCCAGGACACTCTCTGGTTCCTGCTAGGGCTGCAGAGTTTCTGCTGTATTTTGTTTGCCACCCCAGGTGTGCCCACTTCTTGCGTTCCAGCTGCTGCTCCGGGGTTCCTGCTACAGCCCATTTCGCCATCCGGAGGGCACCGGGCCCGGCTGCCCCTGGGGGTTTGTAGAGGTTTCCCTTTTCTTTCCCTCCCGCCAGCTGTGCCCGCTGTTACCCACGTCCGGAGAGGCGGCCGAGCTCGCGCCACAGCGCCCCCTGCCGGCGCGGGGGAACAGCGCCCCCGCCCTGCTCACCGGGAGCCGCCAGCGCCCCCTGCCGGCCGTGAGCGGCACTGCAGCGCAGGGAAAGGGCCTGAGAGCCCAGAGAGGCTGCACTGGGCTCTGCTCTGTCTGGTGTCACTGCCGGTGTGGCTGTGCGTTTGCCTTGTTATACATATATATATACACACACGTAAAGAACTGTTATTCCTTTTCCCATATCTTTGCCTGAAAGCCCTGAAATTTCGAGGTTATAATAATTTGGGGGAAAGGGGGTCACATTTTCCATTCCAAGGGAGGTTCCCGCCTTCTCGTTACAGACACCTGTCCTTTAAACCAGCACAAACAACAAAATAGCCCACAGCTAAAAAGAAGACTTTGTCCTCCCACAAAAAAATAAATAAAATTAGTAGTTCAGGAAAATTAGTTCATTAAAAGCACTAACTCCATTAGTGTATTGAACCAGAAAGATAACAGAATGCAAATATTATATACATTACACCTTTTAAAGACATACTGTTGATGAAGCTACTAAAGAAACAGTAAGGAGCAAGGATGTGAGAAAGAGTAATTGTTGGGAAAGATGAAACAGGGAAACCTTATAGAGATGATTGTTGGGCAAAATATTCTGAAAATATGAAACCTGTAAGTGAAATAGAAATGAAAGCTAGCTTTGAGATCTAAGATGCTGAGGCCCTGTTACTGTACAACCAAGAAACAATGGGCTAGCTGGCTGAGGGATAATCCCTGTTGATTGAACAATGTCCTTAGCAGATAAGGAGATGCTTCTGCAAGGAGAAGAGTCCAAAGTTCAAGACTGCCAGTTTGGCAGGGAAGACAAAAAGAGTTTAGAAAGTAGCTTTTAGAAGTTAAAATGTAACACAGTATGGAAATATAGTAGTTTTGATAGGCTGCATGTAAATTCTATAAGGTCTGTGTCTTTTACTGGTTGGATGTTGTAAAATTACCATATTCAGTATGGGAAAAGATATAATGTATTGTAACCAGATTGTAGCCCTCTCTAAGGCATGCTTCAAGCTGTGGCTGGCAGCTGAAGCAGAGCTCTTGTACCAACGAGCTGTGCCAATAAACCGCATACTTCAAGAGCTGCCTTAGATTGCAGAGATCTCTTCCCATCCTCGGCCCGTCTCCTCTCTTTTATTCTTTCCTACAAGTAATTCTACTGAATCAGACAAGGTGAGAATAGAATATGACATTTCAAGCATATTCAAACTCCAGAGCTTGCCATCATCACAGGAGCTATCTGGAGCATACATGATTAGCTACAACTCTTGTGTAACTGTGATGTACTTAGAAGTTTTTCAATGCAGATTTGAGCAAGCTCTAAATTCCTTTGTACATCCTTCTTGTGCTAGAGTGCTACACAGGAATCCAGTAAGAACAACAGACAAGAAGCAACAAAACATGTATGGCTTCGTCCCATGTTGTTACTAAAGAAATCAATGAAAACCATATGGCAATTTGTTGTTCAAAAAGGATTTCTGCAGATACTCTTCAAACTACACTTCCTTTTCCTGAGTTACAGATGGAATCTACTTTAACATGCTTTCACAGTATCATTTTTCCCCCTCAGAAGACGATACCTTTAAGCAGATCAAACAGTTACGTGATAGATGTCGCTATTTGCCTGATGTATAAATATTAGCCATGACGCAAACGGAAAACTTAAGGTATCGGTTTCTTCAAAACCTCATTTAAATACCCAAATATACTGTGAATGAAACTGGCCTCACCAGGGTGACAAATGAACAGTTCCTCCCTTAAGTAACTGCATTGGCTAAAAGCCCTCACAAGCCAGACGATAATCCAAATTGAGGCAGACTCAGAATTTCTTTCTGAGAAAACAGTGATGAATTTGCATTCATTGTAGCTCAGAGTTGCTAAAACATATTGCTGTACACTGCAGCTTGGTTTTGAGTTACACCTGTCTCTGATAAATAATCTACTGTAACATATGCTGTAGAATATATAGAACTGACCTAATTCCAGAACAAGTTTGGTAAAGATTTGTAACCTGGGTAACCACATGTATAACGCTTTCTACAAACCTTATTGCATGTTTGACTCAAGGCAACACAAAACCTTGAGAAAGGGGCAGTCAATA
>VZTN01036678.1:27300-43387 GCA_013400515.1 Erpornis zantholeuca
CATTGAAACTTCTATGGGATGCACTGTATCTGCAAATATATGTGTGACTCTACTGTAATCTGCAAGAGGAATTGAAACTCAAGAAACTCTAAAACATGAAACATTAAGCATAAGCCAGCATTTCAGACTTTTATGGGGAAATGGCATTTTCTCAGCATTTTGTTTGTATTCAGTACACAGTTTTTAAAGCCTGATGCTGAAATGGGTCAGCAGTGCATGCTTCTATAAACTCCCCATAGTTCTCATCACTAGCAAAANGAATGGCTTTGCTTTATTTTTAATGAGAGTTTTCTGAATACTCTGTATCTTTTACATGGCAGTCTCCATGAAAAACATAATGACTGCAAATTACAGAATGTGTCAGGCTGTGCTGTGCTTCTCAGCTATATATAAAAAAGGAGGTAGTGTTCCATGGTGCACATAGCATGAGTTCCCAGCAACGGTACAAAGATAAGTAAAAGAGCAATTTTGGGAGGATTAATAAGTAAAAAATGACTTCTGTGTATTTTGGAAATGTCTAAGGCCTTCAGTAGGGAATGGATCTGGGTAGGTGTCACATGTGCTTACACTGGTCTGGTACATATTATCCTGTGTAGACCATTCTCAAAGATACAGTGTTAGTTTGGTGGCTTGACATGACCCTGTGCAGCTGTTATGGCTTTGCAATCCTGGCCTTCATTGAAGCCTGACTTAGCAAGACATTTAAGGGCATGAGTAGAACCATCCAGCTTGACTGGAAAAACCAGAGCATCGGTTTGACTTAACATTTTCGCAGGGTCATTGCACTCAGAAGAAGTCTAAAACAGCCTTGGGGTGGTTATGACCTGTGTCTGGTATCAAAATTTGGAGCAGTGGGTTAGTTCCATGTCATCGAGGTCTAAAAGGAAAAAGTGGGATTTCTCCAAGAATTTCATACATAAAAATTCATTGGTTTAGTAATTCTACACGGATCTGAAGACTTGAGATATAAATTCTGTAAGTAATAATATATTTGCAGTGCTGTAACTGGAAGGATATGGGGTGCTCTTGTGTTAGTCAGTGTGAGGACACAGCAATCTGCATTACCACTTCATCACAGGGTTTCTGCAGGAGGGACCAGTGAGCAAGTCAGAGTGTTCTATGTGTGCCTCCAAACGAACTTTTTATGTTTCTTAACTGTAACAAGTTTTTATTACAGAGGAGGAGGCATCCCAGCCCAACGTTTCTTACTTGCTTTTGGGCAAGCATTTTATCTTTAACAGTAACTTGCTATGTGATGTAAAATGTAATTTCTGGACTCTTGGATAGAGAGCTTGCAACTGTCAGAAGCCACCTCCTCTATCTCCTTCAGTTTCATCAAAGCCTTGTAAAAGTTTACTTCTGGTCTTCTCTGATTTTCTAAGCTGTCATCTCTGCTTTTTCTGTTGTATTCAGCTAAGAAGCTTCTAACAGATAGCAACATAGCTCTTTGTATTGTTTGAATTTCAACTCATTTCTATGACTCCAAAAGTCAAGGTTTTCTGCTACCCTACCTACCTTGCAGTTGTTTTCTTTCTCCAGTTTTTTTAATAGCTTTGCCTTTGGCATTCCAACAAACCCTTTTCAGCAGTCTTGAACAGGACAGGTTTATTAAAATTCCTTTTTTTTGAAAATCACATTTATGATTTTATATGTTTTTATATTTTTTTTATATTTTTATAAATATTTAAATACGGTTTTATCTGCACTCATTTTAGAGTGACCCCATACANATGTCTTAACTTCTTTAAAAGCTGAACAGGACCCTATAAGAAACTTACAGAAGTTACTGTTTCCTGTCTTGTGACATGCACTTGTAATAAGTACAATATTAACAGGAAATACAACATATTTCCCTGCAGAGTCTATCCAAAGACAACTGTAAAATTAAGAGATATATGAGAGAGATATGTAACAGAAAACTCAGCAAATTTTCAGTATTCTCTGAAAACTCAGAGAATATATATATTTCTCTGTTGTAATCTCGTGGGCTGTAGTGTAACAGTGTGAATAATTTACCCATAAGCAGTTATTCATTGGAATTGTACATGAAACAGGGTCTAATCCACTGAAGACATCACGTCTTATAAATTCTGTGTTGGTGAAAATGTTTGTCTGTGAATTGAAAATAAAATATTTTATGGCTTTCAGAGATTGTATTTCTTAATAAGGGTGTTTGGAAAGTGTCAGGCTTTTAATGTCCATGTGATCTCTTGGAGAGGAGATTAATACGGTTCCACAGTTCATGATATGTATATAGTTCCTGTTGCTTAATAAGGGCTTAATTCAGTGAAGTCCTGAACATTTGGGCTATGCTGCCTTTAACTGTACAAAAAGCCCTTTTTGTCTCCAGAAATATTGTTCATAAAATAGAATTAAACAATTGCGGAGCTGAGTTCAGCTTATGCTGAATGTAAGGTGCATTCAAACTAGGCAATTGCATCTCTTCTTTGGGGAGAGAAAGTTTGGCAGTTAACACTGCACGCAGCAGGCAGAACTTCCGCTTTTAATTCTTAAGGGTGGAAGTTCATGCTGTGCTTCTGCAGAAGCCACGGGAGAAGATTGATTGCCAAGACATTTGCAAGAGGCTTGTGCTTCACTGTCTGTGGAGAATGTAACAGCGCAATTTTTTTGTCTTCTCAGTAATGTGTTGGTAATAACTTCCATAATTACATCCTAATGATGGACAATCTTAATGGTGGACAAAAATGACTACATTGTGCTCAAAGAGATATCGGTACATAAAAACTGGAGTAGCAGTAAGACGTCTCTCTATAACATTTGCATGACTCTTGTAATGCTGGGTCTGAACTGTGGCACTTAATTTGATGGTGCTTCTCCTTGGTAAGACTGGAACATAATGTCCAAAAAAAGACTTTTTCCAGAAAGCTTTTAATTTCAAACACACACAATGTGTAAGTAGTGATGAGTAGTACCAAAATTATTATTGCTTATTGCATAAGTAATAATTTGCATTGGTGCAGCAGACCAAGTGAAAGTCTATCTTATGCCCTCTTTCCAGGCTTTTGCAGAGCTTTTTTGGATTGCAACTGTGTGCAAAAGGTAACTCCTAAAATCAGATGCTGTTCCTACCTTCATTTACATGAATGGAATAATGTCAGTGAAATTTTCATGACTACATTCAAGTTTGTAAGACTGAGTAACTTAGTTTCATCAGAGCATTTCTCTTCTGCCAGATATGGGTTCTTCAGGTGCATCTAACACCTGCTGTTCTTCTGCTTTGTTCTTCTGAGTCAGAGCTTCCCCTTTCTCCACCACTTCATGTATGTCACTTATACCTACCTTGTATAAATACTCCTTCTACTTTTCCTCACTCTTCATCTGTATTTGTGCAGGGCTTGTAGGATCAGTCAGGCCGTGTGCCCTTTTATCAAAGTGAGAGGTAATCTTTGGGAATTGTAAAGTAAGTGAGACAAGTTTTGTAAACACTTTAGTCTTGAATGACAAAATAGAGAGGGTGGAAATGCTGGGTTTGGGTAATGTCTATGTGGCTCAGTTTGATGACTCACAAGTGGGCAAGGCACTGTGCATATCCCAGAAAGTGATATCCAGATATCAGTCTTGCCGTATTTGAGACATGACTGCTCCTGTCTGGATTAGCTGCAGTGGCTTTGTCAAAACTAAAATAGAACCTTAAAATGAATTAAATGTGATCATGAATTATTCAGTCAGCATGAGAGCCTTGGAGCTGTTTATTTTGATGAGAATTTGGCTTTGATTTTCGTTGTCTGCACAATTTTTAGTGTGAGACATGGCACAGACTTTCATGTTGATAATTTGTAGTTTCACAGTAACAGTGTTAAGCTGGAGGCTTTGTTACAGGCGACAGCGTCACTCGTGATACTTGAGATGGTAGGGTCTGCTCTGGGAATAATTCTATTTGTGGGTTTCTAACTAAAGGATCAATGGCAAAATAGTTAATTTTGACATATATTTAAATGCTATTTTTGGATTTTAAAATCAATGTTAGACTGTAATGAGAAAAGTGTCCATAGGTGTCTCTTATCCTGAAAACTTGGGAAGATTTAACTTTGGTTTTATTGGTGTTTGCACTGTGCATTTGCAGTTTGGAGTGCTGTTAGGTTTTGTATTTTTGTGGGGGTTTGAGGATTTTTTTCAATAGGGTTCCTAGGTATAATTCTGAGACATATCTTGTGGATGCTAAAGTTTTAATAAAAAGCCAAACTAGTTGTTTTCATCTGCCTGTTCCCAAATTCAACAGTCCAGACAGACGTGCTGCAAAACAAACACTGTCTGACAGTGTGAAGGAGCAGGGAGGAGAGAACGTCATGTTTTTAAAGGACATATACCTGTCCTTTATGTACAATACTGTGTTCTTTACTGGAATTTATTTTGGTATTCTTGTAAAATGTAGGTCAAAGTTCAATGCTGAGGTTTTTTTCTAACTGCAAGACAATTCAGAAGGCTTCAATAAATGACTCACTCTCATCAGAACAGCCTTTTTCTGGGTTTTGTTGGGGGATTTTTTTGGCTTTTTTTCGTCTTTATTCCAGCAAGGAATATAGTGTTTTATAGAGGTTTTAGTCTGAGATAGTATGTAGGTGGCTTTCAGGAGCTGGCAAAAGAAGATAGGAACAGACCTCTTTGAACCAGGAAAAAATTTCTTCCAGCAATGCCCACCAAGAGAAGAGGTAAGAGGAGGTAACACAAAGCCAAAGCTCTAATGGTGATGTCCATCATGCATCTCTGAAGAAGCAGCCTGGTAACCACTGCAGTCTGGGTTGATGTTGAAAGCTAGCAGTATCTACAGTGAATAGTGATGGAGAAATGGTAGAACAAAACCACAGGTGCTGGTTTTGCACAGCCTGGTTTTTGGTAGCAGAAAGGCAACAGAGGTGGCTGCTGTGAGCAGCTGCTGGAAGCTTCCACCATATCCAGCAGAGCCAATCCCTGATGGCTCTGAAGATGGACATGCTGCTGGCCAAGGCTGGGCCAATTAAAGATGTTGGTAACGCCTCTGTGATAACATGTTTAAGAAGAAATCAAAACAGAAGTAGTGGCATAGTTTTAATTCATGCCAGAGAAGAGGAGGTGAGAACATGTGAGGGAAACAACATGGATACACCAAGGTCAGTGAAGAAGGAGGGGGAGGAGGTGCTCCAGGAGCCAGAACCAAAGTTCCTCTGCAGGCCATAGTGCAGACCATGGTGTAGCAGCTGTGCCCCTGCAGGCCATGGGGATCCACAGGGAATGCAGAGATCCACACACAGCCCATGGGGGAGGTGCCCGTGCGGGAGTGGGTGGATGCCTGGAGGAGGCTGTGGTCCAGTGGGAGACCCAGTGGAGAGAGGGAGCCCTTGCATCCAAGCTGGAGCAGCCTGTCCTTGGAGGACTACACCCTGTGGAAGAGTGACCCACGCCACAGCAGTTTTGGGAGGACTGTTTGCCCATGGGAGGGACTCACACTGCAGCAGGTTTGGCAGGACTGCTGCTCATGAGATTGGACCCACATCGGAGAGGTTCATGGAGAACTGTCTCCCATGGCAGGGACCCCATGCTGTAGCAGGGGAAGGACTCCTCTCCCTGAGCAGCAGAAGAAAATCTCGGGTGACAAACTGACCAAAATCCCATCCTTGTGTCTCCTTGTGCTGTTGGTCAAAAAGAGGGAGGGGTTGGGGGAAAAAAGGTGTTCTTTAAGGGCTTATTTTTCTTCTCATAATTCTTCTCTGATTTTGCTAGTAATAAACTCAATATCATTAATATGAGACTATCTTGCTCTTGGAGTGTTTTCTCCCAGTCCTTATCTCAACCCATGAACCCTTCATGAAATTTTCTCCCCTCTGCCCAGCCATGGCAGAGGAGGGTGAGTGAAAGGCTTTTGTGGGTCTCTGGTGTTTGGCCAGTGTTTGGCCAGTGTCCAACCATGACACCACAGCATATACCTTGGGTCAATTTTTTATTTTCCCCTTTTAACCTTTGTAGTAGAGTCCACAGTTACCTACATATGCACTTGGCACATCAGGATTTCAGGTGCTGCTCTGACTGCTCTCAGACTGTTGAGGGGCATAATCTTAGTGATTTTGTTTACTTTCAGTAAAACGCTATATAGTTTATGCTAAACAGTGCAAGCCAAGGCAACTACATTTTTCAGGTTACTTCTGGAAGAGTAGCCTTAAATTAATTCACTATGCAGGTAACTCAGGTGTGTCCAGGTGCCTTCTGGATGCTTTTTCTTAATCAGTGTTTGGAAAGCAAAGTAAATTTTACATTTTAAAATGATTGTTTGATTTCAGACTAGTAATATGCTTCACAACTTATGGGTATTTACCTAGGCCAAGGAAGACTATAATGACTATTTAGCTAATATCTTCCGGAAATATTATGTTCTAGTTGTTTCTGTTCATATTTCTATGATAATATTACCTGAATTTTTAAGTATTGAAACTCACTTGTTGGGGTTTTTGTATCAATTTTAATAGCTATGCCCAAGAATTGATCTACTGCATTGAAGTAGTCTGTCTGCCTGTTATCTTGTCTGGGGCAAGTGTGAGGAGCCTTAGGCAACAGAGAGAAAAGAGGGTGGATGGAGAGGGATTGCTCCCTGGGCCTCTTTTAACTTATAACTGAAGGGCTTGTGAGTTGAGGTTATGTTGCTACTGATGTGTTCTGCAGCAACACAGGGGCCTACCTTTGGTAAGCTTTGTTCAACTGCTTTTTGAACCATGCCCCTTCCAGTGCCCTGCTCTAAGTGCCAGCATCGTATTTCTTGTATTGGGAATACTCTTGGTGAGTCATTCTTCATTCCTCTCTATACTACTCCTGATTTCAGAGATGCCTGTTCACTTCCTTAGGTAGCTCCCTTCCTGGAAGAAGCAGCCTAGTCTTTTTAGTTATCCAAATTTATCTTGAAATTTCTTCATTATTCTTGTTGCTTTCTCTTAAATTTATTTAGTTTTCATTAATTTATCTCAAGGAAAACAAAAGATTATTTACAACTTTGAAAGTGTTGGTTCACCACAAATTTACATGGTAGTATAAAGTTGTTTTGTTTGGATCTTTGTTCCTATCCTCACACTGGTTGCTTTTCTGACTACCTCAACATACAAAGATGAAAATAAGATTAATTTTCCTATCTTTCTGTATCTATGATCTTGGATTTTGGTCTCTCCCAGACACCAGTGCATGTATTTTTGAAACAGCTCAGTCTCAGCTGGTGTGTTTTTCCCTAAAGTTGATGTAAGGATAAAAGAGATTTGATTGGATTCCCCAGTAATGTGTGTGACTCGTGCTCCTGCAAAGTTGAGAATGGACAGTAATGACAGATGGATTTACAGGAAGAAGTCTCACCATGCCAAGGTCCATAGGTCTGGACATATTCTGTTCAGTTTGACAGATGTTTGGAGGAGTTTGTTTTCCCCTCACCTCTTCACACTGGAAGGACATTAACATAATTTATGAGCCATGCATATTTAGTGAAATGAAATTTGTGTGCTAGCAAAATAAATATACTTTCAGAGACACTTCTGTTGATAAAGTCAAAAGTATTCAAAATAAACTTGATGCATTCTGTAGTTGGTTTTCCTTCCAAAAAATCTAAGAACACAGTAATTTTGAATTTAAAGCACTTATCCAGTAAATGGATTTTAACTCCTCTATTTTCAGTACAGGCTGGAATGTGAGCAGCAGCCATGCTGACAAAGGATAGGCAAAGCCATGGCTGACCTGATCAAGGATTGCAATAGCACCACTTGGAGGGACTAGATGGCCTTCAGTGGTCCCTTCAAGCCCAAACTTTTGTGATTGTTTATTCATTGGTGTTTCACTGAATATCTCTATCCATTAGCCAGGCCCTTCTTCTTATTCAGGTTCTGAATATGTGGGGGGGAGTGGGGGAGAAGTTTTCCAGTTCTGTGAGTTTTGAGACACTGTACATGGTCAGTGAAGAAAGGGATGATCTCAATTTACATGCCCTGCTCCTTTTCAAGCAGAAAAGCATAAGCTGAGGTGAGCTATAAATGTCAAGGTTAGGGGGTGTAAGGAACAGTCTCATTCTGTGTTTGCCCTGGTTTTGCATTTTCCAGTTTTCCATCTGCTTTTGACCTCTTCTGAAGATAGGATATTGGGCAAAGTTTGGTTGGTCCGACCGATTTTTTGATTGTTCTTCACAGGATTTTTAAAAATGTGTATGTGTTTAGAAATCTCCCTAAAGATTTTTTGGGGTGTTTTAAGGAGCATCCGAATCAAATATGTTCAACCAGCTGTATCTTGGACGCCAAATTATTCTGTGCTGACATCAAGAACCAGAATTTTGGTAGTGGTCCTAGCAGTAGATTGTGATCCTCAAATACAAGTAAGAAAAATCTGTGTGGTGACAAACTGTGTGTACAAACTGCAGGACAGCTTCCAGATGCTGCTGAAAGCCCTTACTGCAAACTATAGGAATGAAAGTGATCCATACCTTCTATGGATTAAGGGTTTCTGAGCCTTTTGTAGTCTTGAAAGGTCTCAAAGTAGCTGCTGCTGTGAGCAGAAGTGAGGACTGCTCAACAATGGTAGTTTGTATGCCAAATGTAGCACCATATGGCTAAACTGGTGTCTTTTCTGCTTGTTTGTTCTATTGTCCTTTTATGATAATGTATTCACAAGGAAGCTGCTACCAAACTGTGAACAGAATGTAAAAAGTCCTAAAATAATATAATTTCTTCAGTTATCGTTTTATATCAGATACACGTTTATTATATTAGACCTCATAGGATTATTTTTCAAGTGTCAGCTTCCTTGTTCAAGAAGTCACCTAAAATCTCCATCACCTTGACACTGGTATTTCTTTCTCAATTTTTGCTTTCCTTAGGATAATCCATTAATTGTGATCTGTTGGTGCTAACTGCCTTTTGTTTCCCTCTCTCTTCCCCATGTCTTTCAGAGGTTTGCCTACATCCCCCTGGTTTGCTTTTCTTCCCTTACCATTGATTTTACATTGAAACAGGAAGATTAAATGATCACAACAAACTCTAGTTGCTTCAGAATGGATGGCTTATGTTCTGGGCAGGAGAAAAAGAGTGAGAAATAGAGAAGAAACAGATCTGTGATTTTGATTACTTATTTTCCTAATTTCTTATTTGAAACACAAGTCAGGAAACCATATAGAGAGAAATGAGAATGAAGGAAGAAAGAAATCTTAATATCTGTTCCTGAAGCTGATTCTGAGATAGATCTTTTCAGCTTTGCACAAAAACAGTTGTAGAAGCAGACTTTGAGAACCAAACACAAAATCCTCAAACGATTCAATCATTTAATATGTTATCAACTGTGTAATTCCTAGAAATTCAACTTTAGGCATTTTATCCTTACTTTGAAGTTTTTATGAAGACTCCTGCTTATCTCCAGAATTGCTGACCATCTTAACTCTACTAAGATATGAAGTCTTGGCACATGGCTCACAGTGAAGAACGTGTGGAGTTCGCACCCAGAGGCTTCTCTTTGGGAGGTCCCCTGAGGAATCCAGTCATGCTGGTATTCAGAGCACAGGAGAAGTGCAGGGACTGCAGTGGGCTGGTGGATGATATATGATGTTCTATGCCTACCCGTGCTTGGTTTCAAATGCTTCGCTCCCAGTGAGTGGTCTCCCACCAGATGAAGGCAAGGTTGGTGGGGAAGAAGGAGATACAAAAGAAAGCTGGGGCTTAAGGCTCCTTTTCAGACACAAGTCACTGCAGAAAAGGAGCTCAAAAGTCATTGGTGAAAGTATGCAACAGGAGTCAGATTTCTTCACCCAGGAGTGAAAGTAGTCATGGAAGGAAGGGTTCTTCTTCCTCTTGACTTTGTTCCGTTCCCTTGTATTCTAATTCCCTTGTGTGCAGTGACATAGCTTAAACTGGGGGCATTGACATGGCCTTGTCCCAATTCTGCTTGCTTTTCAGAGGCAGAAGAGCCAGATGTAGGTTTGTGAACTCTACCCTTGAGCTACATGCATGTACAAGGTATGGCAGAGCGTGCCAAACATATATGTCTTGTGGATTTGGGGTCCAGTGTGCTGCCTGTGGCTGTAGTATTTTCATGCTGCATGCCTCAGTGTGTATTACCACACATGTTGTTAGCAGGCCACCACTTCCAAACGTGTATTTTTTACCTGTGTATCTGATGGGTTCAGCTTGGGGGTGCTTGCAGAGACTGCAGTGGCTGCATCCGCAGCAATGAAACTTACTTTTTCTAAGTCGTATGTGTGTTTGATCATTGTTTTCAGAAAATAAAATAGCATCACCTTGCATTAACTTCAGAGTTGAGCTATCCAACTGTCTAATGCTTCTCTGGACTCTTGGGAAAGTGGCAGCCGGCGAGCAAGAGGGGAGCAGCTTGTGGAGCAGAGGGAGTTGGCAGCCCTCTAGTGGGGGCGAGGAAAATGAAGGGCATGAGCAGCTCAGGAAGCAGATATAAAAGTCAACTGGAAACCACAGCAAGGAGAATTTGACGGGAAAAAAAAGTAACAACGACAAAAGCCAAAAGAATTTGACAACAGATGTGGCAGAGAGCAGTGCTTCCTGACAGAGAGTTGTGACAGTAGCTGTACTGGCGGGTGGAGAGGATAAAGAGGCAGTCAGTCAAACGAGTGAGGTAGCAAAAGTTGGTGTCTGAAAAATCTGGGGAGGTGAGGCCAAAATCCATCTAGCTCAGGACCAAGTCTCCAGCAGTATGAGTATGTACTGTTGGAGTGATTCATCCTACTTAGTCTCCCAGCCTTTGCCAACTTAACATTTAGGGGCTTTTTGACTCAGAGGCGAAAAGAGCTCTTCATTTTTCTCCTGTAAATCTGCCCTTTCTTCATAAAGAGAAATTGCTAAACAGATTAAGCAATATTCTCTGTAACAGTCAAAGCTGGCAAAGAAAGATAGGGAGACTCCAAACAGAGAAAGAGTGGCCAAGTGTTAAACTATACAAAAATGCCAGTGGATTGGAGTTGAATGGACCAGAAGTGATAAAAAAGTAAAACAAGGGAGAAAGATTGTGATATAGTTCTAGTAGGAAGACAAGACAAAGAAAAAAAGGGGAAGAACAGAGGATTTTTTTTGCTGAACATTGGAAGGGGAGCTGGGCACCCTGATCTGGTGTGCTGTAGCAGGCAGAGGAGCCGGACACCAGCCTCAGGCCAAGGGTGTTGGAAAACAACCCTTGGCCCTGTGCCTCATAAGGGAATTCATGCCATACTAAGGCCATTGTTGAAGTCACACATGTTTGTGGACTGCTGTTTGGCCAGGCAAAAGAAAACCAAGCCAAAGGGACTTGAGGTTGAAAATAGTGGTACAATCACACATGGAAATGGTAATAGCCAAGGGAGAGGCTGAGGTGTCAGTCTTCACCAGCAGTGTGGATAGAGGAAACTGAGGTGAAGGGAAGTGCAAAAGAGCCCTGGCAAAGACAGGGAGATGTGGCCAGGGGAACACAAGCCTGTGGTGAAAGCTGGGTCAAAACCAGATTCCTGTTAACCTGCTTGCAAAAGCAAAGGAACAGAGGTCTGAAAACACTAGAGATCTGAACAAAGGGATGCACCAGTGAAAGGGAAAAGGGCAAGGAGCCCTCAGGGCAAAATGGCATCCAAAGGGACCTTGGATCCATGTGTTGCTTCTCAAGTGGCACATCTATCCCGAGCCTTTTCAGGAGGCTGAGCTCACTAACACCTTTGCTTCACTGCTTGGTTGGCTATAGCTGCTGCTGGTGCTCTGAAGCAGCAAAGAATTATGCAAGAAGATGTTGCTGTACTAATTAGTCAACACTAATTACAGTGGCATGTTGGTAATTATCGGTGATTCATACACTGCAAGGGCTGTAAGTCTGCAGCCATAACAGGGTGAAGACTTTTGTGCTGGGGATTCAGAAAGGTGAAAATTCAATGAAGGAGTAAGTGCATTTTGCTTAATGGCACTGTTAGGATAGTAAGGTAATTGATGATCACTGATGTACACAAAAGCATAAGAGCTAAGAAAGTGCCATTGACTTTGTCTAATTTGTTTCATAGCTGATTCCTGTGGAGATTCTTTAGGAGATTATAACAATACTGAAAATAATGTTCAGAAGTTAAAAATATTAAAACCTTTTTTTTTCACTGTTTATAAGCTTTTATTATCTCTAGGTGATTATTCATTTGCTTTCAACACAGTGTCTGTTCCTCTGCTCGCTGAAATTGGGGGTTTTCTCACTGGCCTCTTTGGAATCAGGCTTGTCTGCATGTTTTACCAGAAAAGTGTGTTATGAGCTACTACACTAATTGATTTAGGTTGCAGATCTATTAGCAGTCCTTCCTGGCAGCCAGTCAAATAATGAGAGCTTTATTTAAATTGGAAATTATCAGCAATGTGATATTCACTTAAGTGAGGAAATGAGCAGAGGTATGGTCATGGTATCACTAATACGCAATGTCCACATGGACAGATTATTCTGGGAGTTCAGAAGCTGAGGAATCAATTCCTCCAGGCCAGTGAGAGAGCTGTAGGAGATTTGTGAAGGCCAGGAATATATGTCATTATTTTTGCTGCCTCCTTTAGATGAATTTTGAAGGAGAAAAGTGAGTCAGTCACTTATACCCACAGCAATTTGGACATATAAATCCAAGGGTCTGATTCAGGTTGTGAGACTCAGAACTTAAAGACCAGAAGGGAGGATGCCAGACGTAGTTTTTGCTGTATCTAATGAGAAGGTTTATTTATCCTCCCCATACTTAGGTTCATTGCCAGCCTTAATATGACAGTCCCATCTGTTGATATCCCTTGTGTAAGTAATGAAGTTGAGCATTTTAGGGACTTAAATGCTATACATGGCAATCTTTCAGATATAACAGTGCCTATTCTGCATCCCTGTGTGGTTCTGACCCCACCGTGTCTGCACTGAGCAGGACAGTGACAAGTTCCCCTACATCAGGGATCTCAGATTTTCTAATTTTCACCTAGCTTTCCTGTTTTTAGCAAAGGCAGGAGCACCCTGAAACTGGAAGGAAGAGAGGTAAAGAGGGAAAGACCCTGATTTTTTTGTTCTTCAGTTCAAGTGTTTTCTATTCATGAGGCTGACACAGAAACAGCCAGGAGAAAAACTCTGAGTCAGAGTCTGAGAGAGTGGATTATTCTGTTGTTGTTGTTTTAAAATAAACAGGATAAGAAAGGTGGCTAATCTATAAAGTAATCTCTGTAAAGGATTTGATAGACTTGCCTGCATTGATCTGTGTCTTGGGCACAGTTATTCCATTTTTGACAATACAGAGTGACTAATGCTGGATGTCCTCTGAAGCGGTAGAAAGTGGAAGGCATTCATTTACAATGTGAGTTCCCTAATATAACCTTGGCATTAATAAATGGATAATGAAATAAATACCTGTGTCTGAACATACATGGATGCGCCTGTATTCCTTTGTTGAAGATTCTCAGGCTCTTAATCCACAGATTCGGAGACCATTTGAGCTATGTATTGTCAAAAAATAAGCTTTTGTTCTGAGACCAACCAAGGTCTGTTGTGTAATCTTACAGATTTGTCAAATAAGGTTACTTCAAAACATTTCTAAAATCAAAGTATATAATGATGAAAGGTTTATTTAAGAGTTTCCAATTTAGTACCATTGGAGTGTGAATGTGCTGGGGTTATTTTTTTGGTTTGGGGTAAGAGGGGTTGTGAGCTTTCAGAGAAGTGTTTGGTTAACTTACTCTTAACTCATGGTTGGTGATGGGTGCTAACTTCCATTTCTGTTCAGATAGTCCTACTGGCACTAAGCTGCATTCTGCTACAGCAGGAGCTCAAGTGGGAAGTGAAGCTTTTCTGAGAGAAAAGGAGAGGTTAACTACACTTATATTGGGGGCAGTTTTTGCTTTGGAAAACAGTGGCAGGCTTTGTAGTTTAATCTCTTGGAGTGCTGCCCGTTACCACCTTCTGACGTACGTTGTTGGGCTGAGAAGAATCGATGCGCAGTGGTGCGTGAAAGTCCAGCGTGTCAGCTGTAGCTATACATAATGGCACTGTCTCACATGCAGGCAAGGCTGTTAATGCTTAACATGGTATTGTGGTCACTAAAGAAAAGAGTAGAGTACTGGGAACTTCATCTGTTGTAAATGTTTATATGCATTCCCTTGAAAAAAATATTTTTTAAGGATTAAGCGTTGCCTGTATAAAAAGCCCAAATTTATGAGTACCGCAGAGCAAAATGCCAGAGAAATAAGTCTCTGGGATTCCTGTGGGTCAGGGAATGGCCTTGGGAATCTGCCTACAAGTAGGGTTTTGGTCAGATTACATGTCTTGCAGGGTGATTGCTTTAACTCACCTGGACCTGGAGCACCTGGGGTAACTGGTGACCAGGAAAGCAAAGAATCTGGCCTTTTGGAGATTGGAAACTTGCAACTAATTGTTCATATGCATGAACATTTTAAGGGTTTAAAGACTCTTCTCATTAAGTAGGTGCACCTGTGTAAGGACATTTGTATTGTTCTGTTGCTTAACAACCTTCTGTAGCTAATGATCTGAAGTGAAACAAACCAGTAGGAGAAGTGTGCTGAAAGGCATCAAGACACAAAAAGTATTAATGTAGTCCAGTTCATAAGAAATACAACAAACAAAGCTTCTACTGGCTTTCCTGCAGTAGGTTTAAATTATTGTGTGCTCTCATGTCTTCTGAAAATGTCATTGCTTATATGGTAGTATTTTTACCTGAAAACTAAAGGCTGTGGTTCTGGGAAACAAATTTAAATCTGCAACCCAAACAAGTTCCCTTTTCTGAAAAGTGACTTCTTTCCTAATCAAGCCCATTAAAACATTATCATTTAGGATACGTCACAAGACCTTCATAAAAGTTCTGTATTACATTCAAATGAATAACTTTTGGCTGGAGATAAATAGCTTTGTGTAGTCTTAAGCAAAAACAAGTCCTTCTAAGTAACCAAGGCTGGGGAAAGAGGGAAAAGGAAATGTGTGTTTCTTGCGTCCTTATTTAAAGCCCTACAATTTTTAACTTACAGGCAAGTAAAACAAAAATAGGAATTTGGTAAATATGACCATGTAAGATAAACTGCAAAGCAACTAAATTAAGCTGCTAGTCATATGCCAGTGTGCCTTTTAGTGTCTTTCATGGTTCTGTTTGATCTTTAAATCTTGTATGTAAAATGCTATCTTGTTAAGAACCAGACTGAAAAAAAACCACCTGTATTGCTCTTCTTTGGCAGGTTTCAACTACAGAAGTACAAGTTGGGCCCATGAGACTGACACAACACCCAATTCAGGTAAGATCCTCCTTCAGTTTCTGATAGAGCCAATTCAGTGTTAACATGTGAAGGAATTAAGGTTCAACCTCTATAGTTAAGTATAGTATTTGAATTTCACTTGTACAAGGACTGTGAGATGGATAATATATGTTTTGTGTATCTGATTGTTTGAGAAGAGATCTACAAGTCAATTAACTTGGTAAACAAGACATTTAGATTTCCATTAACATGCCCTAATTCCTTTTATCTGTCCTTCCAGTAGGAGTGTGTGTATGTGCATTAACTAGGGAAAGAGCTGCCTCTATGGCTATTAAAAACTCTTGTTTTGATATACCAAAGCAGAGAGCTTCATGACGTTTAGGTAGGTGTTCAGTTTTGCTGGGTTTTGCAGAACAGGACAGAGAACTATGTTTTACAGACCACCAATCCAAGAAATCACATGACCTCCAACAAGACAGGTTGAACTTCAGCTTAAGGAGTAACAGCTTTTATCCATACCTGCTTCTTTTCTGTACCTTTTGTTCCTGTGACAGTATCTGATCCCAAGTTGTTTTTTTTTTTCCAGTTTATAATGGATGTTGGAACTCTCAGATTATAGAAAACTAAAAAATTTTAGCCTTTAACTTTGTTTTAGTGATACATAGTTAATCTGAATTAATTTATGGCTCACTTAATTCTGTAAAATACAGAGACATTTAGTAACCAGTCACCCTTTGTGTGAAAACCCTATGTGTGGAAGAAATGTATCATAAAGCTTTACATTTTCACGTCTTTACATTCAGTCTTAGTGATGACTCAATCTGATGAAATTACTTGTTTATGTTGCAAAAAGACTGTGGAGCAGTGGCTTCAGCAGTAGAACACTCTGGTTTTGCAGGGAA
>VZTN01036678.1:43933-55448 GCA_013400515.1 Erpornis zantholeuca
TCCATCTTGACAATACAATTACGTGTTTCTCTGTGCAGTGCAAACAGCTACTGAATATCACATTTTAAATGTCTATTTGTGGAAGATTAATCATGTTTACAATTGCCAGAGAAGTAAGTTCAGCTTTTTAAAACAATTGCCACTGGGGTTTTTCTTAGTGAAGTTCTTTATATTCCTGGTATGTTTTAGGCTGTTAGGGACACCTGTGCCAGCCTCAAAATGGTACACATTTTTTGTCTGAGAAGTGACCTTACTTGTGACTGTGACCTGCCATAAGCCATTTAATAGATTCCCCAGTGAACTTCATATGTCAGAGGAAAAATCTGTTTTAGTTTGTGTAGAATTTAGACCCAGGTGCTCCTGACCTTAAGAGGCAAAGGGAAGAGGCCAAAGCCAACCAGCTCGCTCCAACTCTCCAAACATTCCATATACAGCACAATTGCCTAAATTTTGTATCAAGGCTTTCAAATCAGAATGGTTTGATTTCAAGACCTCAGAAATGACCATGCTGAAAGTAGAAGAAAATGTGCTTTCTACAAAGGACACGGGAGATTGGTGGTTTTTGTAAACAATTAGTGCACATAAAAAAGGTGTTGCATCCTCAGAAATGTCTGCTCATAAATGTTTGGGTGTGTTTCTATTGAAATGCTGCATTTGCTCACCTTTTGGGACATTTATTTGCCATCGTCTCTTCCACAGCATTGACACTGTGATTTTCCCTGATGAGCTACAAATGAAGCACAATGATGCACAGCATTTCACTGTTCCCTCATACCAATATAATAGCAGCCCCTCTGTAACATTATTCAGAGATATTATGTCTTTTCCACCTTGAAAGTCTCTTGCCAGGATATGATGATTTGAAAATAATTAAGTAACTTCTTAAGTTGCTATAATTTTCTTTTTCCTTTTGGTAGCCTGTGTGTCCTCAGCTGGTGTTTCTTGTTATATTTCAAACTCTTTAAAGAAAATTTCTGTCCATTTTTTCTATTCGTATAATGAACTGGGAACAAGATGTGCGATGGTTGAGTGAAGCAAATACTTAGAAAGAGGGTAAAAATTTCACTACATCACCAAAATTGTAAAGGCCTCTATAGAGAAAGTCCATGGTGTTCCTAAACTAGGGCAACACTGAGTAAAATTATCTTTTTACAGTAACATTGGCAAATTATGCAGCAAAAAATTAACTACATGCAGGTTTTTTGCCAAGGAACACATATTGAATTTAAGTGTTTCCTTGATCATGTTGTTTATATGGATTGTTATATTTTTATCTTGACTTTGACAGCATTCTTCAAATATAATTCTAGTTACATTATGTTTTGATGATTTATATTAAGCTTCATACAAATGTTAATGAGAAAGCATGGTAGTCATACTTTAAAACAACTTTTAAAGTTAATATTCTCAGAAGATTTGCTCACTGATAAATAGCTACCAGTGACAGATTGGATTGTTTAATTAAGCTCCATTATTTTACATCTTGTAAAGAATTGCATTTTGTCATCCTCATGGGAGTGCTGAGAGAAGGAAGATATCAAAAAATGCGCCACCCCCACCCCCTCAAATTTTCTTTCCCCATTATGTTCCAAACTAGGAGCAAAATAAAATTAATGGCAGTTGGAACCAAACAGAAGATTGTATCAGAGTAGGGACTTGAATCAGGAATCAGCAAAATCTGCAGCTTGGCCACACCTTTTCAATACTGCTTTTCAATACTTGACCACTGCTTTCCAATACTTTGATGGCTGGGATAAAAATCAGGGATTAGGAGGAGTGACAACAGTTATCTTGGAAGTTAAGTGTCAGTAAACCAAATCTGCTTATTGATAACTGCAAAAACCTTCCAATAAATTGAAACTTTTACGTTCTTAACATTTACAGAAACTCTGAGTGTATAATTTTCTTCCATTGTTCAATAAAACTCTGACTGGTTGTCCTGTCACAGTAACAATGATTGATTTTTTTATTGTTTAGAATTCAACTATCCAGACAGCTAAAGATAAGAGGAAAGCTATTGTCACCTTTTCTACCTTCTAGACTGATGGTGTTGAAGTTTATGTGCTGACACCCCAGCTGCATAAAGCATGACAGACAAAGGTTATTGACCTTTCCTACAGGCATTTGGAGCAAATTTTGCATATTTTTCTTAAACAGGTTGATTCAGTAAAGCCAGGGGATTACTTTTATTTGCCAAATGAACAAGATTTTGCTTTATACATAACTAGTCATTGGGTGCCAACTTTTTGTGCTATTTTAATAGCTGTGGATAAAATTTTGACTTTTTGAGGCCTTCTTTTTCACAGCATATTTGCACTAAATTAGCCATGTTCTTCATCTGACACATAGGATAGCATGGTTAGTAATTGGTCACCACGGTAAAGATGTGCAGTTGTAATGGGGAATGTATGTGTGACTGGGGTCAATAAATTGGACCCTGAAAATGTGTGTATTATAGGGCAAGGATGAAAAATGTATTCTCTCAGAAAAACACTTAGTTTTACATGAGAAGGACAGAAACACAGCTATTTCCAGCCTCTCTTCTGTGTGTCAGCTTGCAAACAGGCTTCCTACGGCCTCTCCTTGATCTTTAGAGTAGTGTCTCAGTACACTTCCTACCTGATCTTGTGTGAGCAGGTCCTTAAGTGTTCAGTTGAAATTGTCCAAACTACATCACATGCTTAGGGACAATTTGGGACAATTTATTGCATAAAAAAATCTCATATTTGAATTTTTTTCCTCTGTAACTCATCCTGTACATACCTGCTTGTCTATTGCTCTTTTTGGCTTTAAAATAATATTGGTTAATGCCATTTTTTTGAATTAAAGAAGAAAGAACAAATAAAACTGTGTTAATTGCTTGCCAATGTCTTCAGGGATGATAAGTGATAATTAAGGCAGCTGCATTTCAGGCAGTTCATTACAATCAAAAGTGTGTGTGGCTGGGATGGCCTGATGAGAGTGGCAATGATGTTTGAACACTCTGGCTGGTTGCTGATTGAATTGGAACAGGAGGTAGGAAAAAATAATCATGTGGGAAGCTGGTTTTGTCCTAAATTTAAGTCCTTGTTTAAAACAGTTAACTATTGATTACCTATTGATGACCACTTTATCCATTAAGAAAGATGCACTACTGCATTGTCTGTTCTACAACCTGTGGCTCAAGCTTCCCACTTTCAGAGCAGACTCAATCTTCCACAGTTTGTTAAGACTTGCACCATGCAGAGGACTACTTCATGTGTTTAATGTGGTGCTGCTGTTTTCCATCCCCTGCAGGTTTTGCTGGTCTTTGCAAAAGAAGACAATCAAAGCAATGGTTTCTGGTGGGCTTGTGACAGAGCGGGATACAGGTGCCACATTGCCTGGACTCCAGAGTCAGCGCTTGAATGTTTCCTGGATAAGCACCAGGAGATAATTGTTATAGATCACAGGAACTCCAAATATTTTGATGCAGAAGATATCTGCAGGTAACCTAAAGGAGCTTATGCTTCTCATAGGCTTCAGAATACATTGTACAAAACCAAACCTCCTAATTTTAAAACAAAAAAATACAGGAAAACAAAGGGGATAAAAACAACAAACAAAAAATGAACATCTAAAATTGCAATAAAATGGATGTTTGGGGACTGAGGCCAGGAGGTTTACATATACCTGTAAGAGAGTAACAATATGAAAACTACACTATGCAAAAGCTGAGTTGTAGAATTGTCTCTAGGTCATGGGGCTTCTATCAGAGCATAAGGCAAAGCTCTTGTGAAATTGTTCCCTGCTGTCTGTGCTGCTTCTTTCCTGGCTTACTGCTGCAGCAAAATACGAAGCTGCAGACTTCAAAGGAATGTGTTTGTTTGTCCACAAGGTCAGGGACTGCCAGTTCTTCGCAAAAGCTTGCATCACTCTTTAGTCCAAATGGTTGTGTCTAAGCTGCAAAAAGATTACCAATGCATAGTATTGGGGTTCTTTGCTAAAATACACTGTTCCAGCTGAAGCATACGTTTTGCACCATACTGTGCTTCTAGTCTGCCCTGAACTGAAATCTGCTGTGTTTATGACAAGGGACATTTTAGTGCTCAAATACTTGTGCTGATATATGTTCTTCTAAAAGACCAACAGATGAACATAAAGATTGTTTATTCAGGACAGAGTGATATGAGTGCAAAAACTTATCATTAGCAAGTAAAACACAAATGGGGTGTTCTTCTGATAGCTGGTCCTATCTTTTTTGGTTTCTCAATAATACGCAGGATGGTGACATTTTGTTTGTTCTGTATATAATAAACTATAGTCTTCCATAATTTGTTATGCCTACTTTTCTTACTTGCATGCCTTGAAAGCACTTCCCACCCTCTAAACAAAATTTTGCAATGTCTAGAAGGACAGTGGTAAATATAACAGGGAACAGAGATTCTTGTTTAAATTAGTCAAGGGCGTTGAAAATGCTTTGCATGGACTGACCTTTCTCAGCTCTTGCATTCAGGGCAGTCTGCCCCAGATAAGCTGAGTACACAGGGGAAACCTTTGCTAGGTTATAAGAGAAGGTTTGAAAAGCTGATGTTTGTACTCTCTGGTTTTGGAGCTTTTGCCTTCTTACCTGCATAAATCAAAATAAGAAATCTGGTGGCAAAATGAAAATGGTTTGTGTAAGTGGAGATAGGTAGGTAGGTTTGGCAGTGCACTATTGTATTTTCTAGCCTCAGTGGTGTCTTTCAGTCCTGACTTTCATTTATATTTTCAGTAAAGGTACTCAGGACAATATTGAGAAAACGTTCAGTGTAACTGAGAAATTTTTGTTTCTTCAGGTCTATTCGTGCCACAGAGCCATCAGAGCATACTGTAATACTTGCTGTGGTTCCACGCATGTAAGTATTACTGGTTGGTGAAAAATTGTTATTTTATTTTGTAAGAACAATTATTTAGCATATAACAATTATTTAATAACAGAAAGTATCTTACTAGCAAGTCTTAGAGAGTAAATGCAGTATTTTTCACCTGAAATGGGCTAGTGATGTTTTTGTTTTATTTGAGTGTTTTATAATTTTCCTTTAATGCAGACTAGTATTATCCCTATCACCTTCAGAATGGGTTGTATAGTAAGAAAATCAAACAGGTATGTGTTTTTTCTAACAGAAAAAGGAATTCTAAACCAAAACCAGAAAGCTGTGTATTTTCTACAGGAAATTACTAGATAAGTAACACATTGTTGTTTATTGAACTGGGTAGGGGGAAACCTTCAATCCTGTTGACGTTAAATTCACCAGATTGTTGTCCTGAAACCCTTATTCACTAATTCATACCCCATGCATTTAGAAAGAATTCTTACTGATTTAAATATATGTTTATCAAAAACCTTCAAATACCCTTGTTAGAACTCCTGTACACTACTGAATCCATTGTCATTTCATTAATTTCCTAGATCAATTAAAATATTAGGAAATAGAGTGGCAGGAGAACTATTAGTGCCAGGATTTGAAAATCAAATAAATTTGCTGCTGAACGAGATTTTGCAACTTATCTTTATCTTAATAACTTTTTTGCATTATTTCTCATAGAATATCACAGAATGTCTTTTATCTTTTTCATACTTTCTTTTTCCAATCCCCTTCTGTGTATGTAAAGAGATACAGGACTTCTCCAGAGAATCTGTCAGGTTTGCTGTAGGAATAACTATCAAGTGGTATAAAAGCTGCAAATACCTGTAATAGAAGACCATAGCACCAACTTCTGTAACAGTATGATTTTATGTATGTATTTTAGGAAAAACTCTTCTCACTGAGTTCATTATGTTCAGAGAACTATGTCAAATTCATACCATCTAATCCTCAAATGTTCGTGCCCATACAATATACCAGCCCTGCTTAATATCTGTATCAAGGTCCTGGACAAGGGGATTGAGTGGACCCTCAGTCAGTTTGCAGGTGACACCAAGCTGGGTGGGAGTGCTGATCTGCTGGAGGGCAGGAAGGCTCTGCAGAGGGATCTGGACAGGCCATGATCCATCATGGGCTGAGGCCGAAGGTGTGAGGTTGAACAAGGCCCAGAGCTGGGTCCTGCCCTTGGGTCACAACAACCCCAGGCAGCTCCACAGGCTGGGGCAGAGTGGCTGCAAAGCTGCCCACAGGAAAAGGACCTGGGGGTGCTGGTGACAGCAGCTGAACATGAGCCAGGGTGTGCCCAGGTGGCCAAGAAGGCCAATGGCATCCTGGCGTGTGCCAGCAACAGAGTGGCCAGCAGGAGCAGGGCAGGGATTGTCCCCCTTTACCTAACACTAGTGAGGCCACACCTTGAATCCTGTGTTCAGTTCTGGGTCCCTCATGACAAGAAGGACATTGAGATGATGTCCAGAGAAGGGCAATGGAGGTGGTGAAGGGTCTGGAGCACAAGTCCTGTGAGGAGTGGCTGAGGGAGCTGGGGATGTTTAGCCTTGAGAAAAGGAGGCTCAGGGAGACTTCATTTCTCTCTACAACTACCTGAAAGGAGGGTATACCCAGGTGGGGGTCAGTCTTTTCTCCCAAGCAGACAGGGATCTAACAAGAGGAAATGGCCTCAAGTTGTGCTAAGAGAGGTTTAGATAGGGCATTAGGAAAAATTTCTTCCTGGAAATGGTTGCAAGCATTGGAACAGGCTGCCCAGGACAGTGAAATTGCCATCCCTGGTGGTATTTAAAAGGTGTATGGATGTGGCACTTGGGAAATGGTTCACTGGTGGGCTTAGCAGTGCTGGGTTAAAGGTTGGACTCAATGATCTTAACAGTATTTTCCAACCTGAATAATTCTGTGGTTCTGTGATTTTGTTTTGTAGATCTGCTGAGCAAGAAGAGACTTCTGTTCTTCCCCTTCTTGATGCAGGCTTTGATAGGGTATGTATAAATTGCCTATGTAATATAGAAAACATAGTAACTTCATCCATTACAGACACTTCTGTTTCCTCAAATTGAAAATTATACATCCTTTTCTATCAGAAATTTATTGTTAAGAAAGCCATGGCAGTTGATTTAGTTTCCTTTCCAAGAGTGTATTCCAGAGGCATATGAAATGAGAGGCTCTGTGATCTAGCTAGTCCTTTCAGAATAGCAGGAGTACTGAGATTACCTGTGTGGTCTGGCTGGGGAGTGGAGGGGGTTTCTTTATGACTGCACTAACAAACAAGGATGGGAGACTCTGGTGAAAGTATGGCAGCATGCTGGCTCATCACCCAGACCCCCCTGTGTGTCTCAGGCTGCTGGGATTTCTCTTCTAAAGGGACTACAAACCTGGTCCAGCTTTTGATGTGAAGAAGAATTTTTTTTCCCATTATGTCTGTTATGTTTGTTTGTACCAATTCTCAGTACAGAGTTAGAAGACACTCCTGTACAAGCAGCAGAAGGGAAGATAACTGTTGATACTGTTTCTCAATGGGCTTTGTAGGAGAGAGTAGAAAGGCAGGAGTTCTCAGCTCTGAAAATCTAGGTTGCTTACCCTCTCCCAAAATTTGTGTGAGTGGCTCTGGATGGATATTAATGTTATGTTACTCTAAAATAAACCAGCTGCATTTTTTAAGTTGGCCTTTCATAAGGAAAGATGTATACTTAAGCAAAACAAGCACATCTGTTGTTAGAATTAACTATATATTTTCTTAAATATATGTATAGTTAGGAAAATTAACTGTAGTAAGGAAAATCAGGGAAGAGATGGAATCAACCCAGGCAAAATCTCATGATCCTATCTATGCTCATACTGAGTCCAGTGTTTCAGCTAACTCACATTCAGCCCAAGTTTGTTTACATAGCAGAACATGAACCAGAATTACCATTTTCAGATCATCTCCCAATAAAGAGGTATAAGATCTTGCCTCCACTGCAAGGGTATTGTGGGGCCAAAGCATTTCTAAAGCACTTAGATACTCTGAAAATTGGAAAAGGTGAATAGAAGAGAAAGGTCAGCCCAAGAATGCCAGTGGTTTATTTGTGTAGTTTCTCTCTCTCTTTCTCTCTCTCTCTGGCTTTAATATTTTTCAAAGAAAACTTTATTACTTCTCAGGTCTAGGGTTTCATTTGAACATGATGCAGGGCACTGTGTTTTGTGAGCTAGATTATAATTGTAGGTGTAGTGCTGAGTAAAGTCAGAGGAGACTGTGTGGCTGTGAGACATGGCTCAGTGGTACCTTGGTACCTTGGAAAGGAAAATCTTTTTGCACCTGACAGCTGCACTAACTACTCTCTCTTGCTGTCCCAAATTCATCAGAGAGCTTGCATAATGTAATAATTCCCTATTGGAATTATTTTCAAGACTTAAAAATGTATCTGATGTCAAAGTCTCTACTTTTGCTGCGGTGTGGACATAGGAATTATTTTTGCTTGGATGGGGATCAGTAGGGGCTAAATGCATTACCACACAAAGATTTAAAAACACCTTCTTCAAACAGAGAGGTGGTATTTGTGGGGAGTCTCTTCCTCAGCAGCAAAAATTAAATTTATTTTTGGAAAATCATACCTGTTTAAATCACAAGTATTTCTTTATGCTGACTTATTTCTGTTTTTTCTTCCTTCTTCTCAAGAAAGTCTATTTTATTACATCTTCTGATTTTCCCTCTATATCATTAACAGCTTTTGTGTTTGTGTATTAATGCTGTTGCTAATCCAGTACATTAATTATGCTGATTTTTTTTTCCTCTCAGCCTCATAAATCTAATAGTGGTGGCCTACTTAGGATGGGCTAATTTGAATAAGCAATTTAGCTTCCTGACTGAATTTTAGATATTATTTAAATCAGCAAACAGGTCATCCTAACATTTGCAGTTACTGAATTACAAACTTGTCTTCTAGTTGGAACTTTTTTCCTAAATAAATGTTGATTCTCATTGACCAGATAGTATTAAAACTTCCTGGATTGGAACAAAAGAAGTCTTTAATATTAAACCTAATTGTTATTGCTAGGCAAGGAGAATGATGCACTCCTGCTAGCTTATAACCCTTGTGGCTTGTACTAAGTTCTGTAAAGAACAACAGTGGAATCCCATTATAATGAAGTAAAAAATAATTTAAGAGTACGTGTTACTTAAATCGAAATGTACTGTATAAATATGAAACTTTCTTAAAAGAAAGTGTTTTGTCTGCCTTCTAATATCTTAGAGTTCAGAGATCTTCTTATTCTTGTGTCACATTAGAAGCACAGATTACACAAGGAAATGTTTACTGCTATTTTCATGTCCCAGTTGATTTCTCGGTTTTAAGTCAGCCAGGGAATGCCCAGCATCAGCACTGTGAACTTAGATAAAGTGATTCTGTACATCTGCAGAAGACTATACAACAGTTAAGAGCATGGTTAGCACTTTGATAAGCTGCAATTCTTGATTCTTAACAAAAGATTTGTGCCAAGAGTTTTGTCAGTGAACAGCAGTGGTTAAATTTTTTTCAGTAAAAAACACTACTATAACATTCCGTTAATAAAGAGCCTTAGTATATTCTAGTAAGTCTATTTCATAAAATAGGTTGCCATCATTGATACATTTTTTATTATTGATAGATTTGTTCTTATTGATTTAAATTTAGCACAGATGTATTTATTTAAAAGAGCACGCTAAAACTGAAAATCTAAACCTACACTGCTGTAGAAGAGACATTTGTTTGCAGGCAATTTGATATACAAAACCACAACTTTCTTTGCACCTTTGCTTCTGCTGACTTGATATTGTACCTTTTGTTTTCCTGTGCATCCTCTAGTGTGTGAAATGAAAATTACAGAAATATTTTAAGATCTTAACATTAAGGAGCAAAACAGACTCATGGCAACAGTTGTTTTTAATTTTGCTTTTTTTACATTTTGCTCACAACTTGGAATTAAGCCACTGGTCTCCAAAACACAGTTTTTCATCTAGGGCAGAGACATGGATTTCTTAAAAGCTATTCTTTGGAGGTTTGCATGCTGCTCTGGACTCTGCACACAGCTGTGCTGTGTGAACTAGTGACAACACAGGGTTGATAACTGAAGTCAGTGCATGTGATTGATCAGTAAACTTTAACTGAAATCAGAGAATCTACTTCTTTTGTAGCAACATAAAATTTCTGATTTCAGCAGGACCAAGCACAAGACCTGTCAGACCTAACAGAAAGAACATTCTCTCCTGTCTGGAGTAAAAGTTTTTTCACTGTGGTCAGCATGCTTCTACTTTATATACTTTTCTGCACTTCTGAATTCACAGTGACAGCTTAGTGAGATTACTTGTGAGGCAAACTTACTTCAATTTCTGAGCTTTAGCCACAATATTTGCTTGGAAACAAATGCCAAATACTTTTCTTTTTCTTTTCTTTTCTTTTCTTTTCTTTTCTTTTCTTTTCTTTTCTTTTCTTTTCTTTTCTTTTCTTTTCTTTTCTTTTCTTTTCTTTTCTTTTCTTTTCTTTTCTTTTCTTTTCTTTTTTCTTTTTATGTTTTATGTCTCTAGAGTTTTCCATTTCCATTCTGAAGTGAGGCTAGATGTTCAAAATAAAACATCAAGGCAATACTGGTTTTGTGTGAGACTGTGTTTGGGGTTTTTTTAAGAGTATCTGTTGGGTTGCTAAAACCAAATGGGAAAATCCAGTTAAGGATTTAGCATTTTTTTATACTTGCTTTCTATTTAGATATCTGTGTTGTCTTAAAAACTAGGAACTCATTCCTGAGGAAAAGATGATTATTCACAACACAAAAGGTACAACAAGAGNCTGTTCAAGTACAGCCGCCTAAAGCAAGTTGTCCAGGACCATGCCACACAGCTTTTGAACATCTCCAAGGATGGAGATTCTGCAACATCTCTGGGTAACCTGTGCCCAGGTCACCCTCACAATAAGTAAAAAAATGTGTTGCCTGATGTTAAGGTTCCCTGAACCTCCTGTGCTTCTGCTTGTGCTCATTGCCTCTGGTCCTGTCACTGGGTCCCACTGGAAAGAAGCAGGCTCTGTCTTCTTACAGTGTCCATTCAGATACTTACATTCTTTGATAAGTTCTCCACTTTAGCCTCCTCCTTCTTGGGCTGAAAAGCCCCATATCTCTCAGCCTGTCTCAAGGCAGAAATGCTTAATCACCCTTGTGGGCCTTCGCTGGCCTCATGTCAGCTCTCTTTAAAAAGTTAAAGTTTTAGATGGAGAAACAGAAATAACAGTTTAAAACCATTCCAGCCTATTTAATGCATTCCTGATTTGTCTTCCAGCAATTCATGGAGAACAGCAGCGTAACTGCTTGTTACAATGAACTGATTCAAATAGAACACGGGGAAGTGCGATCTCAGTTCAAATTACGGTATGTAAAAGTGTGAGAAACTGCAAACATCAACCTCTTGGACTAAATAATTGCATCATGTTGCTTTCTGCTCCTTCCCAGCTACGCATATCTGTGCCTTACATCTGTACGTATGTGTATGTAATGTGTATGTGTGTATGTATGTAATATACTACACTGTTTTATTTTCTCTTCTGTTATTTTGTAAAGGACAAACTCAAGTGCCTTAGTAACTGGTACCCTGAGAAAGCTGTAGGTGTGGGCTGCGAATTGACATGATGGTAACACTT
>VZTN01036679.1:1823-12753 GCA_013400515.1 Erpornis zantholeuca
GTGAAATGTATAATACTGTGATGTGGTGATATAAATGCCTTTTCTTAAATGTTAGATTTTTTAATAAGAGGGTTGGTTATAGAAATGTTAAACTAAATAGGTAAATTCTTGGTGCAAATCCTTTGGGAAGCACAGTTACACCTGGGATACAGTCAGTTTGCCTGTTTGTAAGATGAAATTCTTATGCCTTGTTTAGCATCTCTTATTTAAGAGCAACCTCTTGGGTTCCTACTAATGCATATTCCTGAAAAAGTCACGTCTGTATCCAGAAGACTTTATCTCAATATTGTAACTGTTAAACCAAATTTCTGATCCTAATACTTTAAAGAATGCTTGTTGTCCTCCCTTTTCAAGCAGTGAGCTGTGTTGTGTCTTAGAGTTAAAAAAAGTGTGCCAGTGAAGTCAAAACCAATGTTTCCTCAGGAGTGCCTCCAGTGTGGTTCAGAAAGTGGTGAAGGCAGTCAGACCTTGGCAAAAGTGCTCAGATCCAAGGGCTTGTAGCCCAAGTTTTTGCTCATTTGCTGTGTTTAACAAAAAAGGAAAGCGAAAAGACAAATTTTCATTACAAAAATTTGGAAGTTGTATTTTGAAGCAGGTTGAAATGTTTTTAACAATAATGAACTAGATCTGAGTCTAGTTTTACACCCCAAGCTCTTGTGCTACAAAATGGTTTAGAGTAACTGTAGATCACTGTTTGTGATTTGAGCAATGCGGGGAATTTTTGCATTGCGGGAATCCCCTGCTCAGGTGACCAGGATTCAGTGGCCACCAGAAACACTGAATGCAGAGCTGGTTGTTGATTAAGGAAAGAGAAATCTCTTACAGGCTGCTCTGCCATCTTTCTGTGTGACCTCAGGTCAGTTCATTGGCTCTTTCTTTTGCTGGGTTGTGTCTGTATGCCCAGGGTTATGTTACTCTTTGGACAAGATTCCCTCTCTTTGTATACCTGTGCTGACTGATTTCACCGGGGTTACTTCTGCTTGGTACAGATGTAAGGTGAGAAGCAAGGTTTCTGTTTACCTTGTCAAAGACATTTGATTTCTTTTTAAATTTCAGCATTCAGCTGTATGTAGAATATAGACCAGTACTTTCTTAACTTGCAAGGTAAGAAGGAAAAAGTTAAGATGATGAACTCTTCAGAGTATAAGACTATGAGCAGGTCAAAGATTAACGTACCAGCAGGTAAGCTGCTCTGGAAATTAGTCTCTTCCCTATACAGTGCTAGGTTTTATATGCTTATGAATTTTGGATGTGCAGAGGAGCTCCTGGATGTCAGTGAGACTGTCAGTAACGTTGTTTCACACTTCAACTCTGTCCTACAAGGAAAGGCCATTGCAGTCCACAGTGTTCCTCCTCTGGATATGCTAATGCACTGTGAAAGTGCACATCATGCCTGGATGGGCCCTGCTGATAAAATACTGCCTGGAGATCTCGCAAAGTGCTAATGTGTCAAAGCCCCCGCGAGCAGAGGGTGAATAATACTGCTCTGTAAAGGTCATGTCTGCTGAAGTTAGCTCCTGCGTCCTTCTCGTGTGCGGCTGGAGTCCACTCTGAAAAGTTCTGCCGTTCTTTGCAATCTCAAAATCCACAGCCTGATGGGCAGAATCAATAGGGCTGATAAAGTGTCTTAAATTAGACAGTGGGAAAGAAAGCAAACATGGAAAGCTTTAAAGCCTTACTTAACCAGCTCTTTGAGTTAGCATGGTTTTCTGATTTCAAGTCTTGCCTACTGCAGTGTTCCCCAAAGTCAGTTCCCTGGGAACTTTGGGGAACTTTACCTGTTCTGGGACTTTCCTTATTCTCATTTCCAGACTTCCTGTGTTTCTTTACCTTCTAATGAGAAAAACCCTTCCATTTCGTGCAATGATTCCTAGTAGTTACATAGGACCATTTGCCAAGCAAAGTCAGTAGTTATTATCACTAGTGGATGAACACGTTTAGAAAAAAAGCAAAACAAAAAACCAACTACCTTATAAGTTTTTTTAGTGTTACATTTTACAGTAGCATTTGACTCTCCCCTCCTATTTAAAGCCTTATGCCTTTTTTCCTCTAAGGCTTTTAATATTTCATATCATTCATAAAATATTGTGAGCATGGTGGATAATTTGTGTATGTGACATTAAATAATAAAATAGGTGCAACTAAAGTATAATTTCAATTATGCTCTTGCAATTTTATTTGGGACCTGGTTATTCTTAAGCACTTCCCATAAAACATGTATATGTGGTAATAGCACTAAAAAAAAGTCTTCAAATAACTTTTAGCCATAACGCAATATATCAGACTTATTAACTATTTATAATGTCTTGTAGGATGTTTGTGTTCATAGGTAACCTCTCATCCTGGACTTAATTGTTTACAAAAGTATGGGTCCATCATGCAGACTGTGTCATTGCAGACCTAAATCTCTGAGTTCTAGATAATCTGGCATTTTTTCTACTGTGAGGAAGATGTTTCCTAATTGGTAAGGAAAAGGTTTGTCTCTTCACTGGGACTGCAGTCTGAAGCGAAGCTCTGCAAAGAGGAAATGCTCCTCCTCCTTTTGTTTCCTATTTTGATTCTCCATTAATAATTTCGCCCCACTCAGTTAGTTTAGAAGTCTGTTTCACCAGAATTGTCTGTACTCAAAATATTTGCTTAAAAGAGAAAAGCATTCTGAGTCTGCTTTTATGAGTGTGTTTAAATAATGTTTGTTCTTCTGTTGAACCCATGTTTTCATTGCTAGGCATTTTAAAGGAATGATGAGAGTTCATCTTTAAAACTGGTTGCTTCTATGCACCATGGTTGTTGGTTATTTAAGTTAGGCAAGCCACTGCCCAGTGTCAGAATGTTTTGTTTGGCTTTGGTTTTTCCATTCCTGATGTCTGTTGAAGACTGGTAGATTGGATAATTCCAAGTTTGGAATCTTACCTTTACTTTTTCTTGTCTGTTTCTCTTTGAGGCTCTGGTTGTGGTCACTGCTGCTGCTTCAGTGTTGAAAGTAAGTTTATTCTCAAACACTCCCAAAGAAGGTCTTGGATGATTTAGGTACTGTGCAAACTGCAAGGTGCCTGGCTTCCTATAGGACAGTCCTTCCTTGTGTATGTAAATAAAGTGTAGGGATCTCCCTCCACAGGAGAGAATTGTTAAGGTTGAGAAAGACCTCTTAGATTATCTAATTCAACCATTAACCCAGCACTGACAAGTCCACCACTAAACCATATCCTTAAGCACCACATCTACACATTTTTTGAGTACTTCCTGGGATGGTGATTCAACCACTCCCGTGGGGAGCCTGTTCCAGTGCCTGACCACCCTTTCAGTGAAGAAATTTTTCCTAATATCCAGTCTAAACTTCCTCTGGTGCAACTACTTAAACTTGCAGCACCTTGCAGCTCTGTTAGGTCTGTGCTACACAAGGTCAATCTCATGATATTTGTCTACCTTCAACTGCCAAATGCTGTTTCCAATGCACTTTTGTGCTCTGTCTCGAGCACAAGTCTTCTGTTGTTAGAAAACCCAGTAGAAGAGCCACCAGCATCTCCGGTGCTCTTATTTTCCACTTCTCTAAAAGGTCTGTTCTCTGGCATGTGTGGTGAGCAATGCTGGGTCATGGATGGCTTGGGCCTCGTCCAGCCTCAACCCTTCCGAAGGGTCCAGCCTCTGAAGCCGAGGGAAAGGCTTGATTTTGCCTGCTTTTCAAATTTTCTTTCTTGTGTAAGAATGCAGCTTAAGAATCAAATAGAACCAAGCCTCCTTTTTCTCCTAGGACTTTATGTCTCCTTGAGTGCACTGAGACATAAAGATAGATAATTCACATTACTCATTGCTTGGTACACCAAGAATGGTGTATCACACATGACTATGTTTGACCATAGCTTTTAATCACAAGACAATTTGTTAAACATGACCTTTAAAAATGTTTACAAATTTAGAACAGCAGCAAAATAAAACCTGACATTGGTTTGTAATAAAAGTAAATAAAGTATCTTCCTCACAGTATCCAGCATGGCTAGATATAACATTTTGTTCTGAAATTCTTGTTAAATGCTTCATTGGAAAAGTCAATAAACCATGCAATGTTTCACTTGCTCAGTGTTTGAAGAATGCTGTATAATGGGAATAAATTTGATTTAAACCCAAAAAACTTACAGCAGTAGTACAGACTTGATAACAAAGGTGCTGAAAATAGTTTGAATTTACAGAAGTAAATTACAAACAAAATCTAAAGTAGTATGGGTACATATGAAGTGAAGTTACCAAGATGGGTGTACACTTGACTAGATAGCAAGTCCAAAAAGGAATATTTGGGTGTACAGAGAGTAAGACATTTCCACCTAGCATAGGCCATTTGGTCAGCTTGAATGTAGTCCAGGAAAACTTTACTCCTGCAGTAATTGACTGATCTTAATTGGTCTCCCATACTACCAAGCTAAGCTATTTGATTCTTTACCTACATGTGGGTTGTTTTGTTTTTTTTTTCCCTTGCATTTCAGCAGCTTCCTCTTTTCATTCCTGTGTTTTTATAATTCCGCAAAGATTATATGCACACCTGGTAAATTATCTTCCCTCTTCTCTAACCATTAGGATTGGGTATATATCTCTATTTGCTTTTGTTAAACAAAAACCAACCTCAGTATTAACTTTTCCAGACACCTTCCCGAGTTAGCCACAGAAAACATCTTCAGTAATTTTCTTCTAGCAGTGCAATCTGGGCAGTTGGATTGGCAGGAGGTCAGACAATGATGTGCCACTTTATATTGAGGTTTATAGTCATGCACAAGTAACACAGGAATGATTTTTTAATGAATGGGCAAGCAATTGACAGTTACAATTGATACCTTGCTGTATTGATACCTTGTTAATTATCAGCTGTACATCTTTCAAAGAAAACACCATGCTAATTGATAGCTACCTTTTGTTTATAATGATTAATAATACAAAATTAATTGTCTGTGGTGGGTATAGAAAGAGATGATCTATGTTAATCAATTATAAATGAAACCTTAATATTTGGTAAGTCTGATGTATCTCCAGAAATAATTTCTAAAGGGAACATCTTCTTGAGTAATAATTTTTCCCTAAACATTCATGTTGGGAATTGACTGATGCTGAAGATATTGACCATTTTTACCTTCTTTTTACTGGTGTTTGCACTGCCCTTTTTTTTTTTTTCCCCTCCCTTTTTCTCTCTTAGCTAAATTGTAGGCTTCTCTGGTGTTTTTTTGGGTGGAAATTAGGGTTGAGATTGGGGGTAGTGATGGAAAAGAAACATAATTTTGAGAAAGTATCATATTTCTAGACTGAACATTATTTTGTCTCATATATTAAGCTGCTGCACCTACTTTTCCCATCATTTTTCTTCCTGGAGGGCTCTTCTTGAGGCCAAGACACCTTTTCCTCACCACCCTTCACCACTGACCTCTGAGCTACCCCTCACACCTAGAGGTTTAAATATGTCCTGCCTATGGTGATGCCTTAGGTTTTAACTTTTAAATTTTTCGAATCCTGTACTGCTAGTGTAACTCTNACCTGAAGGCCTTTCAAATAAATACCTCCTTTATTCCTGTCTAGTCTCTGTTTCTAGGTAGCCATATAAGGCATCAATGGAAGGTTGTATTTGTCCTCTCACAGTTTTTTCCAAGCTTCCTTGCTTTCTTAGGTGTGGGGGAAGTTCTGGTAATATGTAGACAGTAGCAGGTGATGGAATTATGAAGCACCTCAATCAAAAGTAGCAGGAGGAGTTGGATGATGCTGCATAAGCCAGAAAGGAAATTTCCTGGATTACAGAGGCACAGATTCTTTCAATTAAAAGGAGTGCACTCTCAGCAGAGAGCATTAAGGACTAGATTTTTTTAATCAAAGAAATTAAACCAAAAGGACTTTTTTGACAGGTGTCCCTTGTGTCTCTGGCACAATGTGTTTTCATTCCTTCCCTTCTGTGCCTGTGACAGAGACGAGAGTTGATGTGCGTCTGCCTGCTGTTTACAAGATCCACATTGTCATTAAGGAAGGGCAGGAAGAAAAATGTGCCCCTTTTTGTCAACTTTTGGTGCTGTTTTGGTGCTGTTTGACTTGGGGATCCCTTTAATGATGATACACTAATATGTTAATGAGGAATGTCCTTGTATCTCCTTCGAATGGAAAGGTTGTTGTACTTGATTTGTTTGCTGTAGCTGTAAGCTCTCTGGAGTAATGACCTTTCTTATGTGGTTTTTAAAGTGCTGTCTTTACTCTTGATGTCCTGCAAATTGCTGGTAAAAACAATACAAGGAGTAATGTAGCAGCACTTACCTCTTTTACCTCTTATTCTTTTTCTATATCCAATGTAATAAAATTATACAATTATGACTGAAGAAGATACAGAGGCAATGTAGTCTAAATGCTGTTGTTTTCAAGGAATTAAAAGCCATTAACCAAACTTTTAAAGTAAATTTTTTTTTTCTGACTCTATGAAGATGGACATGTAAAGTTGGGTTTGAAAAATTCTGCTTTTATATAGATACTAAGATAATTTTGAGAATGTTTTAAAATATTTAGTTACCTAATCTTTAGAGGCCAGTAATGTTTCAGCACATGCTCTTTAAAAGCTCTGTCACAGTTTGTTTGCTACAGGTATTTATGAATGTAGGAACCAAAATTAGATTGATTGCAATGAAATAAAAAATAAAGTATCTTAAAATTTGACCAGCGTTTAGTTTGGGTTTTTTTTACAAAAACTCATGAGAATAATGGTAATTTTTCCCATTTCAAAACTTAGATATTGGTTTTTGCAGTGTTTTCAGTAGTATTTAGTGTTTTTTAAGACTTCAAATTGCAGACTCAGTGCGTTATATGATAAATTTAATTTTCACTGGAAAGATGGGATATGTACATCCTTGCTGATCCAGTGAAAAACTGAAAAATTATTCTGAGGCACCCTGATAGTTTTATTATTTTCCTTAAGTGTCATGGTTTTGGGAATTGCAACCTGTGCCTTTTAAAAATGGAGTTTTGTGCTACATGGGGTACCATGTATTGAACAGAGACTAATACTGAATGTCTGCTGCTGTTCTATAGTAATGAATCCCCTTATGAATGGCTGTGGAAAGTTTAAAGGTTATTATCTCATGTTTGTTTACTTTGTAAAGATAAGATTTCAGAGGAAATCGAAGGGTACTGTCTGAAATTCCCAGTCACTGCAGTTCCATAGAGAGCATCGATTCCTTCCTAGAGGTTGTCGGGGACTCATTGTCTCCCTGTTCATTACAGGCTGCTGCTGAAATCTCCAATATTTCACATTTGCAATTCTTTTATTGTTGTTTTGGCAGTTTGTCAGAATTAAATGGCTTAACCAAATCAATACACTGTCTTGCTTGGTAACATCTGCATTTTGCATGTCAAGATACTTTGCATTTTGAATGCAGTCACAATGGAATGAGCCACAATGATTGCAAAAAGAGCCTTTTGGCCCTCCAAAGCCCTCTGACTGTAAGGAAATTTTCCGGAAAATAAACTTTGCTCAGTTATGCAATCACAGCTTCCACTGACATCAATGGTGGCTGCACACATGTGCCCGTGGGTAGGAGTCTGTCAGTAAAGAATAGATGCAGCAAGGTCAGAGACAGAATATAAGCTACAATGATAATGAATTTTACTCAGTTTAGAACAACTGTTTGTGTATTTGTGTTTATTGGTGAGACAATTAATTGCATAGTAAGGAATAAACAAACAACTTCCTGTGTTGTGATGGCCTCTCCTTCCATGGGGTGACTAAGCTTTTCTCACCAATTTAAGCTGTGGTGATATGTGGCTTTAGATACATGTTTATCATTAGCTCAAATAACACAGCTGTTAAGACAAGGTTTATTGCCATACTTGTTTTGCATGCTAAGCACATTCTGTGTACATGTCAAACAAAATGCCAATTTAATCGGCCCCCTCAGAGTTTCCGAAGGAGTGATGATGAAAGTTTGGCAAGTTTACTTGCTCCGTTCTGTATAAAATCTGCACGGCCATTATCTCCAGACACTTGCAATATGAAAAATGCCAATGGTGTTTTTACATAGTTAAGAGACTAATAAGCTACAGATGTCAAAACTGTAAAGTTGAATTATCTTGAGCATGTATGAATATGGCAATACAGGTTTTTTAAATTCATGTGGAGTTATTCTTAAGCTGTGTTTTAGTGTCCAGAGCTGTTTGTGCCCTTTCTGAGTGACCACCGATTTAGTGAAATTGTTGTCTGAATTGAGAACCCGGGCTATAAGGAGAAATAAAAATTACTTATTAAAAGTAGGAGTCATTAATTTGTTCTCAATTTGTTTTGAGCAAGAATGTAAAGGGAAGTAAACAAAAGGAAAATGGCTTGGTTTAGACAATTGTCTCTACATCGTTGTCTGACACCCCAAACATAAACATTATTGGCACATTCAAGTTGCCAGACCTATCATACAGTGGTGAAAAGCTGTCTGTCTGTATGTCTTTTGCAGAATAGATGGAGCCCAGTGCAAATGGTCAAGGTGTTCCCCTACTTCTGCTTCTGCAAAAAATCAGATTATTTTTTGCTTCATTTAACTATCCAGCCTCTGCAGCCACACTAGTATAGGAGCTGTAGCTTTTCACAGAATAAAACTTCCTTCTTTCCAAGCAACATCTAAAGTATTTAATAATACACTTTATAATTTTCCTTTTTACTTCACATCAGATGACAGTTTGAAGAGCTCAGGCTGAGGGAAAGGGAAATTCAGGCTAACTTTTTTCACAGAGTCTATTTTGGGCATCAGCTCTGGGTGCCAAGCTTCAGAGAGAGGCTTTGACTTAAAGAGAAATCCTGTGCTCTTACCTTGTGCTCACTCAGGTTTGAACTACAGGATTCAGCACCTCTGTCAGGCTTTAAACCTTTCAGACCTAGTACCCCAATTTAGTGACTCCTTTTGATAAACTGACTTGCATGGGCTGCCAGAGGTCAAATGAACCCACCCAGAATCAGGCAAGAAAAAGACTTGTCTGAATACCCAGTTTTGTGCTTAACTTTCAAGACTGTCTTCTTGGGCCTCTCAGAAAATCACTTCTTTAATGACAAATCAAGAAACCTTTTAACCAGACCTGAACTAAATATTTATGTCCTCCTTTTTAATGCTTTCCAGACTAACAGTAATCTTTAAATACTGTTTTTCATACATGGGGTTCTTAAATTTACTTTTTTTTTTTGTCTCAAAATTAACCCAAGTTAATATTTGAAAAGTAAGGAGGTAAAATAAGGAGTACTTAAAAAACATGGATAATTTTGTAGCCATGATTACATGTTAATGCCATTGTATCTCTAATCAATTAAATGTTTCTATCATAAGTGAGGAATATCTCAGGATTACTAAGTTCACAGGACAGCTGATGTATTTCCATGGTAAAACCATGAAGTGGATGATACTTTCATGAAGCTGTGTGCAATTGTTTCCACTACAAGGTAAGGGAGAGCAGTGACTGATCAGCATGCTTAATTTTTACATTTTTAATTTGTTAATCCCTGATCAGATAATTGCTCAAGGAAGTTGCAATGCCAGCAGAACCCAGCTACATTATTCTCAAGGAAAAGTTAGCTTATTGATATTTCAAATGTCAGTCCTCTGAGTGTATGAAACTATTTTCCTCTGCACACATTTCTGCTCACTGTTAGGAATTAACTACCTCCTCACCTGTCCTGGAAATTTTTGATGTCAACCTACCTAAGCACAGCAGCCAAGTGATGCAAAACCTTTACCCAGTTTGTTCTCCCATCCCTGCCCTAAATGTTACCGGGATTTCTGTGCTTTTATTGTAAGGATTTTCTATGAAAATGAAGTAATACACCTTTGGCACAGTTGGAAATAGGTTAATTTGTTTTCAATTACTAGATGTTTTTCCATTCACATCTGACTAAATTCTTTGCTCCTGACAAGTTACAACTGAAAATTAGTTGGACTGGGGGTGGCTATTGAAACACAGAGACAAAAAGAAAAAAAGAAAAGAAAACAAAAAATAATTAACTTCAAATTACTGGATTTAGCAGAGTTGAGATGACAGTGTCCCATTAAGACCACAGTGTGAAACAAAACCTTGTTTAAGCAGCTGCAGGGAGCTTGCACTTTGCTGTAAAGTCTGTTTTAACTTTAAAATCTTTGTACTTGTTTTCTGGCAGGTTTTTTGTTGTTGTAGTCGTGATAAGGAGACGTGACCTGGGAAGTGGGGACATTACTAGCAAATAGCAAGATTAAAAGAAAAAAACATGTTTTTTGCTTAAACTAATGGGTATGTGACTGTGAGTTGTGTTGTAAGCTTGAATTCTGACAGCAGGTAACAGTTAAGTACAATTTTATTATTGCAGTCTGAAACTGTGAAATGTGGGTGCTTTTAGTTATGTGACACTGTTGTGTTTTGATGAAGAGGCCAGTTGTTTGCTCTTGCTGTTTGTTGCAGGAATAGAGAACTGATGTTTTAGCAGGGAGAAAAATAACAGGAGGGGAATACAGAAAATTATTTTAGGTATTGCTGCATGTGGTAGCATGAGTTTGAGGTCAGTATTATTCAAGCAGTTAGCTGGTTAGATGTTGGCTGTGATGATTTTCTGCTCACAAACAACTTCTCTTGAAACCCTTTAATCACATCACCCATAGGTATCCACAAGTTTTTCATGCAGAAATATTTACAGAGATGAATGCTTTATGGCTGCCTTTAAGAATACCTTTCACAGCCAAGAAATATCCTGTTTTCAGGCTTATTTTTGGGGCTGTCCTGTGCAGGGCCTGGAGCTGGACTGGATGGTCCTTTTGGGTCCCTTCCAGCTCAGGGTATTCTCTGATACTGTGATTCTGTAGGCATATTTGCTAGTGGATATCATTTTACACACGTGTTTCTATGCCACTTTGTACATTGATACATATGATTTTCCTTTTTTGCCAATAGTAGTTGTGTAAAGTTACAGGCAGCCAGTTCT
>VZTN01036679.1:13142-58740 GCA_013400515.1 Erpornis zantholeuca
AAGCCCCAGGATTTTCATTTCAGCACTAGGCAGCATCTAATAATGTTACAACATCTCATGGCCCTGGGTGATGGGGCAAGCATTACAGCCACAGCTGTGATGTTTTTTGTCCTGCATTGTGTAGCTAGTCAAGAGGTACATCAACTGCAACACTTAGTGATAGGTGCAGTGTGCCAGTAGATGGTCTCTGTTTCTTCAGGAGATAAAACTCTGCTGGCTTTCTTGGGCAGACCAGAGATGGAGTCATTAACATAATGTCTAAATTAGATCCTAGATCCTCAAAACAGTTGTTTTCATGACACAAACTTCATCTGAAGGGAGTGCCTTTGCAAAGTTGATGGGAACAAGGGCCATTCTGCTCCTTCACTTGTCCTCTCATGCAGCATAAAGCACCTCACATGGTTTTGAGAAACACAAATATGAGGCAAATCATTATTGGGCATGTGAAGATGTTGAACCAAGATTTTGTGATGAAGATGTGTCAGGTGGCTCAATCCCTGTTAGTTTCTAATCAGTGTAGTTGTTACTGAGCACATCTGAGTCAGGACAGCCTGTGGCTCAGGTCTGGTGCTGGTCTTTCATGGACCTATCAGGAAGGGAGGATACGGGATTATGGTGCATGGTAGGAGTTGTAGGGAATTGTCATGTCAGACACACTCTTCAGTGAGAGAAGAAGCAACAACCCTTCTTGAGATTTGTGATCTCCATAGGTCAGCTCTGACAAGAATGCCACAAGCTGTCTTCTATTTTTGGTCATTCCCTGAATTAGTAAGGAAATCATTGGCCCTTGGGCTTTGCCTAGTAACAGTCAATGCTTTCAATCTTATATTTGATGTCTGAAAGCTCAAGATGGGGACCTTCTCAGGATATGCATTCTGCTTCTGGTTTCTGTTATTTCAGTGGTGACCCCCAAAAGCCATCATTTTATAAGCAGAGAGCAGACACCTGCTCTACATCTGTTCCTTCTTTTCATCTGCCTTCGGAAGCTCTACTCATGTTGTTACAGTTATCTTTCTTTTGTATTCCTTGCCAGAAAGTTTGTGATTCTCAGTTGTCATTTCAGGAGACAAAAGAATAGCAAAAAATCTTCTGNTAACTTCAAAAGTGTCAAGATTCATTGCTTTGTAATCCATAATACAGTTGAAAATCTAGTTGCACTTATCTATGTGGAAAGCAGAAAGTCTCGTCTGACTTTATAGTGGCTAGTAAAAAGTGATGCAAACCACTGTGATGTTCTCTAAAAGTCTTGAGACTTCAGCTCCTCTGTAGTTCTCTCTGATTGACCTAAGCCCTGGGTGTTTAGTGAGTATTAGATGGGGGTTTAATGCAGTACAAATTAACTGTGTTTAGGTGATTGTGTTTCTGGGATGGAACCTGGATTGTTCCATGTTTGACAGAGTAGATGCTCTGCAAGTAACTGCTCTGTTTTCTGACAGTAGTTTTTAGAGCAGATGTAAATTGAATGAATTCAGCGAGAGACAGAATCCCACTGAACTGATTTTGAACTTATAAAAAATACTGTTTGATAATGCAAAGATGGTCTTGTAGATAAATTGTCTCAATAAAAAGGAGTAAGATAAAATAAGTATAGTATCAGTTTTAATGAGATAATCTGCAGCAGTGTCTTTAGCTAAGTATGTCTGGGAGCCTGCATTTCAAATTGCAGAAGTAATGAAGCTGAAGGAAGTGTACGCTTGTCCACTGGGTTTTGAATGGCAAATATATCTGAAAGGTGTGATGTTCTGTGATGCCAGGATTATTTTAAAGAAATAAAATAAGGTGTCCTGTGACTGACCTGTTGTGCAATCATCAGTTTGCCACATTGATTAGGAGTGCCAGGCAGCCACGTGGGAAATGTTTCTGAAGTGTTTTGGGGTTTGAAAACTTAGAGTTATGGGTGTTGTCTTTCAGAGGTCTTTTAGTTTACAACTAAAAAAATTGGGACATACACAATGGCAGAGTGAGAGCAGTGGTGTGGAATTGTTTTTATGTTAGCATATGAAAATGAATTTGAGACTGGAAACCTCATTATTCCAGTAGGTTCTGAATGTCAGAAGTTCATCCCTGTCTGTGGAGAAGAAAGAAAATAATGTCAGTTCTACAGCTCTCCATTTTTATCTCATGTAAGAATAGCAGCCATGAAAAAAATCCAGATTTCTGGAAAAGAAGGAATGTTTATTATAAAGAGCCTCTAGCAGCTGAACAAGCAAACACCTGGTACCCTGTTTAAGGATGGTTAATTAAACCAGTGTATTTGTGTTTATCTAAAATGATCAGGATGAGGTCAGACCTAATTTAACTTTCTAGAGTTCTTTCCCTTGTATCAGGCAATACACACTGTTCCAGACCTGGGTTTTAGTTGCTTATGTCTTTGCTTTGGTAGCTGTGACTTTCAGTGAGTGCAGTGACCCAAGCAACTTCTTCCGAGACAGGATGTTGTCCAGTGGAAAAGACAGGAGCCAGCTGAACAGGATTTTACATGCCCTTAGTCCTGCCAGAACCCACATTAGCAAAGACATCCTGGGGGCTGCAGGGTGGGAGTCTTTCATGACTGGATCTTCAAGGATGTCCCTTTGTCCATCTGAAAAACTATTTGTTGCAATTCTTGATTGGGTATTTTTGCTGGTTGCAAGCAAAGCAGTGGAGCATGGCATGGGCACCGCAGACTACCCTGCCTTCCCATAAGTGCTAACCACTGCTCCTATGGGTCTGTTTCCCTTCATCCTATATTCTAACACCTGGATAAGTGAACTCTTCATGATTATTTGACAAGCAACACTAGTTTTCTTTTGTACTAAACAGTAGTCATTACAGAAATGAGTCACAGTACAACAAATGGCAGTGCTTAAAAGCTTTTCAAGCATTAGACCTTACATAGTGAAAAGGAAAAAGCCTGGTTGAGAACCTAAAAAGGGAGAGCACTACCAAAACAGTGATAAGCTAAACAAAAAATTAGGAAAGACAGGTTGGAAGATAAGTGTAGGAAAGGCAGAATCACTGAGCTGATGAGAATGACAGACTCTGTGTCATAGCAAATGCCTGCTCCATGAACAAAAGAATTAACAAGGTAGTAAATGTTGTAAACACATCTTATATAAGACTTGGTGTTTCATGTTAAAGAAAGGATCATTATGATTGCTGTAATGATGTTTTCATGAAGAAGAAAGGAATTTTTGAATAAAAACTTTGTCCAGTGCTTTAGTGCCACAAGAAGAGACTTGATTGAAAAAATGCATTTAATTTTGGAGTAAGACTTTGAGTCATCCTTTGAAAAAATTACTATGGTGATTGTAAATTAAGTGTACAGAGTATTTGGGTAATTTATAAAGTTGAAGAGACAGGTCTCTCCAAACCGTAGAGAGTAATAAAGACAATAAAGTGCTATAATATTAATTTTTCAAGTGTAAGCACTGTAGTGTGTGATCAGAAGAAGCTGCATGATGAGATTAAGCCTTATAAAGTTCTTCAATAACTAGTGCAACCAGTAGGAAAAGGCTACTGTTCACCCTTAGAGCATCTTCATTAATATCTATTAAAATAGTTGTTGTTTCCAGGTGGGTGAATCTGTCTTGCATTAGCTGAGACACTTGTCTCAGTTTACCAAATTCTGTGTAAGCATAAGTAAACAAACCCAATCAGTCAAGATCACTGCATCACAAAATATGCTTTATTTTGGCAAGTCTACTTCGTTTTAATTGCATATGGTCTCAAACTTGAACCCTAGGTCTGAAAACCTTAGGAGGAATTTGAATTGGAGTTTAGACTTCACAGATTTTATGTTCTTACTTAGAAAATGCTTCCAGACCTCAGCCTGCGCCACATATTTATTCATGAGAAGCAAGCCTTTTATATTAGGTGTTATATAAACACGTGTCAAAGACCCAGCATTATTTTTTATTGAGCTGCAAATAACATGTGCAGTTTGGAGTCAGTTTTTTTATTTACTGATTGCTGCTGGCATGCTGATCCCCAAGCTGAATAGGCAAGAGAGGGTCTGCACTGAGGGGAGCACACAAGCTTCCAACAAAGGGAAAAATGGCCGAAAAATACTCATCTGTCTTCTTCCTCTTTCTTTTCTTCTCAGCCTTTTTGGTTGGAAGAGATTGTGTATGAGGTCCTTTCTTTAACAAGTGATTCCTTTAGGGTAAGTGTCTTTGGTGGTATGGCAAGGGAGCTCAGAGTCTCAAGGAACCTGTGGCCCTTGTCAGTGCTGGGAGAAGAGGAGTTCACCAAGGATGTGTGCAAGGGCAGTTGACAGTGAGGGCATCCTTTCTGAGGTACTCGCTGCTATAAAGCCCTTCCAGTCTTTGGTTCCTCGTGGGAATGCAGGGCTCGTTGACCTTTCATTTCAGTGGAGTTCCTGTTTTATACTCCAAGCATCTGGAGCTCTGCCATAGTCTTGAATAGGAATGATTGCCTTCATAAGCAGATTTTGCAAATATAGGTCCTAGCCAGCGTTGTAGACATTTTTCCTCAAAGAATAAGTAAAACGTGCTAAAGCTGCACCTGGAATTCAAAAAAGAGGCTGAATTTGATGTAGAATTTCCTGGTGGAATATGGCTTGAGAATCTTCAGAATTTGGGTCCAATTTGTAGCAAACCCAGAAATTCCTCAGGAGAGATAGTTGTCGGTACTTATAAATCCAGTTTATCATTTGCCATTTTTTCTCATTTATTTCTGGTTCTTTTTCCCAGTCTGGAGTAGATCAATTGAATTTATGCTGCTATAGTGCTTTCTGTACTAATTCTGCAAAGCTAGTTACACTTTTCTGTCTTAGCATAATGTTGATGGCATTGATAATAAACATAAATGAGGAGCAGATGAGAGTTTAAAAGAATCAGGTTATAGAAATCACAATGTAAACATGTAATACACTGGATTAATCAAATGGTTTTCCAGTGTGATGGATTTTTTGTGCTGATTGTATTAACCTGTCTTCCAAATGTAGGTGGAATACCCTGGTCCCCGTCTTGGTAGTTTTACAGTTTTACATGATCAGTTACTTGTTACCTTTTTTACTCAGGAGGCAGTAATTTGTAATGTTGCTCCTTTAAAGGCTGTCTCTGATCTCCTATTCTGAGAGCATTTGGCACTATTTTTCGTACTGTCTTTTCAGGTAATGTGTTTGTCTACGAGGCAGTTGGAAAAATTTTTCTGGTTTCCCATTTATCACTTGTGCTGTAGTTGCCAGGAAATTAGGTGGGTCCTATGGACTTGTGTAATGTTTGATTCTTTTCCCTTGGCTTTCTGTTGAATGATGATGTTCCATGTTCAAATACTAAAGAGAGGAAAATAATTCCAGGCCTTTTAAGATCACCCTCCTGTTCACTGGAAAGAGAAAGGGAAAATCTTCTGCATGCATAAAAGTGAATAAAGAATTTACAGCACACCAAGTTCATGTTTTCTAATGTTTGCTTTTTAATCCTCAGTGAATTCCTGATTCAGAGTTTAGTGATGGGGAAAAACTTCTGTGTGTGTTATTAAAGATAAATTATATTTCTCTTCCTGGAAAGGAGGCATTCAGTAGCCTGTTAAAAACTGACATTTCCTCTGCCACGTAGATTTGGTTGGTTTGTTTAATAGAGCGCTTAAGTGACTTTTTATGCATTGGGATTTTCTCCAACTTTGAAGATGATTTTGTTCAACTGGATTTTTAAACATTTGAAATTTGGAGTAAGAAAGGCAGCATTGTTTAGGGCCTTGGCTGGGATTTTAAAAACAGGAACAACTCATAGCATTCCTTATTAAATTTAATTAATTGCTGCTTGTGGGCAATATGGCTGAGTTATTGTTGCAGTGAGACCAATAACTAACCTAATTTGGAGTTCTATATGTTCAGACCTTAGTTAGAACTTTGCCTAAGAGTAGCTTGATTATTTAATTAAAAAAAAAAATTCTTTTATTTCAGAAGGGTATTGAAGAGTACCTCATCTGTGGATTTATAAAGCTTTTGGTGTTTCTGTAGGCTAAATCTTCAGTAAGAATTTAGGTTTATTAGGAACTAAAAAAATCTTTACTCTTTGATACCTGCTTTATCGTGAGATACATGCCATTAATTTGATCTGAGTCTGTTTTCTGTTGCACAGATGTTCACATTACAAAAATCATTATTGTCTACTGGTAATCAGTGCTCCTATCAGAAAAGCCAATATAGGAGTGGGGAACTAAATGGGTGTCTGAAGTCTCATTTTATTCTACAGATAGTCTTTCCAGCTAAGCAATAAAGGGGGTTGCATGAGGAAAGGCATCTTTGGTGCATCCCACATGTCTCTTGCATGGCTAAAGGGAATTCTCCAGCCTGACCATTTACTAACTCTGCACCAAGCCTTAATCCAGTGAATAATTATTTTTAATGAATAGCAAGGGGAGTGAAATCCTTATGACTTAGTTATTTCTCAAGTGAACTCAAAGTCTGTTTCCATAGTGAATATGAAGTTGTAATTTGTGATAGGAGTTGAAGTGATGTAGTTGTGCAAACCTTTTTATGCTCAGATGCTCAGACCCTAAGTCTTAGTGAATTTAAGTATCCGTGCTTGGAAAATGCATAAAATGGAAGATCTGTGGATTTCTTCAAGCTCTGTCCTCGTTGTATAAGGCATAATGCTCTTGGGTTTACCTATAAAATTATGAAATGAATGTAGATCCCCTAGGTAAAATTCTGCTCAGGGTGAAGTTATTAGTAAAATTCTCATTGAATGAGGTGAGGGCAGAATTTCACTGACACACGGGACACTTAAAATCCAGTGCAAAGTTAAAAAATAAACCAAACCCCTAATTCATATTTGAGAAGTGTATACTATGTCTGTCTTGTAAACTTTACATTCTTATTAAAATAAAATGTATTTACTTCAAACTAAGTCACATCTCTCTTCAGACTCTCTGAGTTAAATCAGAGTGAGTTTTATAGAAATGAATGCTTACTGTGTTCAACTATCAATTGTTTTTTATTGATGATGCACTAATATAAACACCCCTCCAGTTTGACAATCTTTCTATGTCCATTTACTTTTCCTTTAAAAGAATACAATGTCTCTCGGCACAAAGTATTAAAAGTGCTAATCCTAAGTAGATGAGCTCTTCATATTATCCCCATTCAAGTAACCATGTTTTGTAAAACAAAGGCCTTTCTTGTGTTTAGTCTTTAAGTGATTTAGCAAGATAGAATTTTGGTTTCAGTTTGTGCTATATGGTGACTCATAGAAAGACTTTTAAAACCAAAGTGGAGGTGCTGCCTTCATTGTTTTCTTGTTTTGATGAAGGCAAAGCTATCAGATCTCATACTTTGTATAGAGGGGTTATTGAGGAGTGTAGCCCAAGCCATCATTAAGACTTCAGCACTGAAAGAAATCCCTTCCAGCTTTTTCCTGAGCTCTGGACTTAAACACTCCCTGGGACAAAATGCAAGCTCTACCACCAGTTGGCCCTGGCAAGGCAGGGGGGAGTGCTTGCTTCACCTTTACAGTCACCACTACCTGAGAGAGATGTGCTTTGAGCCTGAAAATCATTAATCCTTATTGCTCTTAAGGAGGACAGAGCAGTGCTGTGTCCAGCTGGGACTGAGTTACTAGTACAGCTGGAACGCTTGCTGGGGAAAGGGGAAAGGAGCTACTGTTCCAAAAGTGGTCCCCGTGGTATCTGGGCCAAGTCTGAGAGAAACCTGTGTGAGTCCATGAAGAGGAGTGAAGGGCACAAACCCACTCTTTGGATGGTGGGGGTGGAAGGAGGCCCTGACTCCCTGTCCCCCTGCTGAGTGCATGGCTGCTGCAGGGGCAGGGCAAGAAAGTCCTCACAGATTTTCCCTCTGTTTTCTCAATGAAAGGCTTAAAACCATTTCTCATCCCATAAGGACAAAGTAGAGAGGCTGAAGCTTTCTGAGGAAAATGCAGCAGCTTGATCAGCTAACAAGGTTAGAAAGCAATGCTCATTATGATCATTTCTGCTGTTCATTGCTGCTTGGGGAAATAGCTCTTACTGAGGATTGTCCTGTAGTTTTTAATAAAAGGCATTTTCCTTGGCTGTTACAAACCATTTTGGCTTAGTTCTTTCTCTCTGTTCTTGCCTTACCTTCATCTCTGCTATTCATTTCTTCCATAATTTATCTAAAACAGCTTTCCACAAACCCTGAGAGATCATACCCTTCAAAGCTGAATTGTATTTCTTAACTCTCCTACTCCGCCTGGAGAGCTGTCAGGAGGTGGTTTTACATTTGGAGCAAAGATGGCTTGTTTCACCTCAGCAAGTATTTTTAGTTAAGCATTTTTCCTCTAGGCACTTTCAGATGGTCTCTACTGGATCTTTAGTAACAAACTCACTAGTATGTTTTATTTTGTTATTTGTAGTTTTGCTATAATTTGGAGATAGCCAGAGGCTGTACCTTCTGTAAGAAAAATATTTTCATCCTCCTTAACATGAAGGAACTTGCTCCGTTAACTGCATTTGACTTAATGTTGTGAGCTTAAACACTAACCTGAAAGCTGTTAATCAGACCTCTGGTTTAAAACAACAAGGGCACGATTAACAAGTCAAATTTAGGTGGTAGCATTAAGTAGTTGGCAGCTGGACTTAGCACAGTCTGCTATTGAATGTTTGGGTTATTACTTTCCTGGTTGATAAATTGATTTGTTTGAGATTCTTTAGTTTTTATCCCTCACGTTTGCTAAGAATTGCTTAGCTATAAATTCTAAAAGCTTGATCAATCAGTCTGTTAAAAATTCGCCTAATAAGGTAGTGATTTTTTTTTCTGTGTGCTGAAATTTATTTTTGGCCTTTTGTTAGGAGCAAAGAGTGCTAGCAAGGCAACTTTTGCATTTCAGTGTCCTCCGATTTTCTGTTTCTGGCAGACCATAAGAGGTTTAAGAAATACATTTGCTCCAGCCCATGTCCTACCCACACTCCTTTCTCCTGGTTTGGCTGGAGTGGGCAGTGCAGTACGAGGCAGAGTCACTGTGGGTGACTGGCTTTGGATGGTTTTTCACCTGTTCTTTAGGTGAAAATCTGTCTGCTGTAGCAGAGCTCTCTTATGACTAACCTCGTGAGAAGACAGCTTGAGGAGACAGAAAAGTATTTGCCCTTTCTTTTGACAAGCTGCGGAGGATCCTGTTTCCCCCACTTTTTCTAACTAGAACAAATTCACATGTTGAAATTTTAAAATTTTGGTTGTCTTTGGTTAGTGGACTCTGCAGTAATTTTGTTGTCATGCCGACACCACGGAATCATGGCAACATCTATGTCTGCCTTCACCCTACAAGCAGGCAGAAACTGTCAAGCCTGCATTGTCTCCTACTCCTGTTCTGGGAGAGTGGAAGATACAGTGCCTGCAAGGTGGTTGGTAGCCATGGTGGTCTTGGTGATAGCTCCTGAAAGTGCTCCGAGGGTACTCTGGAGATTGTTTTACATCCTCATCCATTGGGAGCAAAGAACTACCCTCTTAGCACATTAAATTAGTTTTTAAAATTCTTTTGCATAGCCCTGTAATAGATTACATTAGTGTTACAATACGTTAGTGTTGTTCCTTGTATGTTTGCTTTGCCTGGGAAACATCTTTGGGGAAGCCTCCTCCTCTGAGATTGGAAGATCTCCTTGAATGTCCCAACTAGACAGGAACAGGCTTTTAAACTCAGAGATTTCAAATCTTTCACATGCATATTTTACACATACAAGGAAATGCATCAGATTTAATTGTAAACAGATCATGGACTCTCGCTGTGTGTTTGGATGGGTTGTGTGTGTTCATATAAGAATAATGTCTTGGTAACTACCTTGCTTACTGCCTAAGTATTTACACTCATATTCTTGGCATTCATTTTTCTGTATTATTAATGAAAGTTTTAGCTGTTAGGAGAAATATTTCTTGTAGAAGTTCTCCAGGGAAGCTTTGCTAATCTTCAGGCTTCCAAAAGTGAGAAGGGAATGTGTGTGAACTATACACATGCACATACTGTAAAACAACTGTGTGCAATCTAACTACTGCTCTTTATTAAATATTTGCTATTGTATGGTTGTTTTCAGATGCATATCATTTCACATGTCTTTAACTTTGGACTGAAGTTTTCCACGCTGGCTGCTTGCATTCCGATGTCTTTTATTTTAGTCAAAATGGCTCCATGGTTTACAATAATGGGATTAATGTAATTATTATATTTGTGAAAAGGAAATACTCTGGCAAACTTTTCTTGAGAAGCTTATGGCCTTTGCTTATTTAGAAATTGGGCAGAAATTTGGCTTTTGCTTCTTAACTTTCCAGTGCTACCAATAAATACTAGTAAGGCATTCCTTGTCTCAGCTAAGTACCCACATCTAACTGATGCAACAAAGAACTCTGTTAAAAGCCCCTGAGGGGGTACATGGTTCTCCTGTCAAAGCAGGGGTTGAACAGAGTTGTTAACTAAGATTGAGGCTGTATTCTTAGGACAAGGAAAAAAAGCAGTATCAGACATTCATATTTCATTTCCAAAAGCATTTTATCCTGGACTGTGAGAAAAGCACGAACTGTGTAAAATAAATGCTGTGCTGGGGAGTGCTGGGAAGACATAGTCAATATGGAGAGGTCTGGGCCTCTGGACTGCTGGGCTCCAGGACCTGCAGGACTTGGGTTGTCCTGAGTTCTGCTGCAACACCTGTCAGTTTGATTAGCTTAGTGCAAGTTCCCAAATAGACTGGGGACGATATGATCATTTTTAGGAACATGATTTGAGTATCTTAATAATGTTCTCTGTACTGTGTATTTAAGAGTTTGATCAGAAATATTTCATCATGTTTTATCAACATGACACTGATGTGACTCTACTGTTTGAGTGTATCAGAGCTCATGGAGAAATTTTGAAAGCTTTATCAGACTAAAACTAGAGAAAGGCCATCTTTTTAGATGTTTTTTATATTTCTTGATTGTGTGTGTATTATTTTTAGTCCCATTTTAGATAAATTAAAGAGATTTAAGATTTCTTCATTTTTTGGAATCAATTAACTGCACTCTCTTGAGTATACAAGGATCTGGGTAGAAATAGAGGAAAAATTTCTTTGCATTTACCTATCTTTAAAATGATTTAGTGGTTAATATTCTGGCTACTAAATGGAGAATATGAATTACACATAATCATAGTTAAGCAATCATTTATTTGCTTAGGAAGCTGCGTTTTAGAAATAATTGAGTAAATAAATTCTGTTCAAAGAAGTTCTATGAAGAAATGGAAGTTTAAATGATGCTTTTTACTGTTTAAGAAAAATGAAAAATGTTATATGCCTTTGATGGTCCAGCAAACCTGCATGTGCTTTCTGTCCCTTCTTGTACCCATTTCGGGAGAAATCCAGCATGGTTAATGTGTTGAGATGCAGCATTAAAGGGAAAAAAAAAGATTGTGGACAGCCAGTATTTGTTTAAAAAGTGAAGCATGATTTGAAAAACACTTTGTGTGCTTGATTTACTTGAAATAGTTTGTTTGCCGATTTAGGCCAAGATCTGACTGTTGGGCATGCTACAGGAGTACACCAGCCATGCACAGCATCAGACATTGGGAAGATTCTGCCAAAAGTATTGCAGTGTTGCTTCTGAAGTGCTGAAGCCATCACGTGAGGGCTTGACTAAGTGCCTTGTGCTGTGTTACAGGCTGTGCTCCACGTTTAGGTAGATGTCTTTGGGAGGGCTCCAGAAACATCGTGTCCCCACTGATGATGCCCCCATGGATCCTTCCTGGCGGCATCTGGGTGCAGTTGGGTGACAGGACACTGGGTCTCGCCTGTGTCTCCCATGTGGGTACTGAGGCCCAAGAAGGGCTCACTACTACAGCTGGCTGCACCAGCCTTGGGAAAGCTGACATGGAATTGACTCCAGGCAAAGCGGTTGTTTAGCCCTCAGGGGCTAAACCAAGCCATCCCAGTTGTGGACCTTTATACTGTTACGGCTCTGTTAGTGCATTCACCTGCACAGAGATTTTATTAGAGAAGTGGGAAAGGACCTGAGGGATTGTTGTGGTGCTGGTGAAAGCTGCTGGTATTGGTCTGGCCTCTGCTGCCTGTGTGTTCCTCCATGTGTGTCTTCCAACCCCTCAGATGGCTGAATCCAGATCGGGTCCAGCTTTACTTATGGGATAAAGATTGATGCAAGCTCTGAAGTATTTAAGTAGTCAGAGTACTGTATGAAACACTAGAGTTTCTTTAAAAGATGAAACATTCCCTTGTTTGCCAGCTGCCACTTCCAGTATTATTTTCTTAGTTTTTAGTGGCACTTCTAGTAGCCCCTGATTTTAGTGAGGGAAATAGTAGTGCAGTCAAGATCTGGTGTCTCATGACTTCAGCGGAGATTCTTTCAGCAGTTTTATTAATAATGGCCTCTTAAAGCACTATGGAAAATGAACTAGCAGCACTTCTGTGAAAGAGACCTCAAGAACCACCACCACCTTTATCATTCCTTGAAAAAGTCAGGTCTTGGGCTTTTTAAATTTAATTTAAATTTTTTAAAATAAAACCCTCAAACTTGAGTGTAATGAGCTGATGTAGGTAGTACAGTAATAATGATAAACTTTTTATAAAGCAAGTGTCGCTAATTAATGTGCTGCAAAGCACTCTAGAAATTCTCAGTGCTCAAATTAAGCTATAAAAGATAATAGAAGAGCTTATAAAGTTTTTGCACAGTGAATGATTTCGTGACAATGGCTTTGTTTGTTTTAATGATGTGAGCAGAGGGCATTTGCCCAGCATCTTGAGCATTCCCAAGGGGAATAGGTGCAGCAGTTACATTTTACAGTTTCACTGTCATTTATAGAGGTGCGGTTTTTGTGCAGCTGTGTTGTAGTGTACCTCATAGATTGTAAGTAAGATTTGAAGTTAAAAACTTCAGTAAGGAAACAAAACTGGAAGTTTACTTCTGCTATGATTCAGCTGTTTGCAGGAATAAATACATTTACTTACATTTGCATAATACATTTGAAAAATAGTTTAGGGCTGTGACTTTTTAGTGACATCCATATTTGTGAGGAAGTATTCTGTGGACTGCATGAGCAGCGATGTTTTACTGATGAGCTCATCCAAGGACTCAAGAACCAGTTGGAAGTAGAGACAGATTTACCCTCCTCCATCTCAGATGATCTTTTTTGCTTTCCCAAAACCAAGCATAAGCAAATGGTTTTTGACAGTGGTGTGGCTGACAGCCACCTTGTGCTGTCCCCACTCAGCCTTAAAATCCATGTGCATGCTTTCCTAAGGAGCAGATGTAACAGTGAAGTAGGGAATTTTTTATCCAGCTAACTGGAATAGCAGAGAACTCTGAATTTTGTAAGTTAGATTTGAGATATTGCTAATAGATTTTAATTTGAATGCTGTGTGTTTATTTCCTGATAATTTTGTATGTCTCCTTTGCCTCTATTCCATTCCCTTTAATGACAAAATTGATTTATTAATTGCAGCAAAACCACCTGGAGGAGGATTACCTCGTATTCTTGTGAGGTGATTTTTTCTTTTAGTGTAAATTAGTTTTCTCTTTGAGCAGAAAAATGTCTGCATTGATGCCATAAAGTGCTCTAAAAGAGCATTTGCTGCAGTCATGGTTTGCATCCAGGGCTTTGTACAAAGGCATTAACACACAAGTGTGTACAGAAATACACCAAAATATTTCAGAGACATTCTGCATAGCCCTTACAATGACGAGAGGTTGCTGCAAGTTGCCGACATAAAAAAAGGCTGCAAGAAAGCTCCTCTGAATTGGGAGACGGAATGCATTTTCATTCATTAAGAGGGAGAAAATAACTTCTTTTTCTGAAGTCACCACTTGTCAGACTGTTCATTTGCAGTGTTTTTGCTTTTTTAATTTAGCAGATTTGTCTGGTTTTTGAAGGAAGGATTAAAATAAAAGGAGGAAACTAGATCCCTTTCTCACTTATAGGGGTGGAGGTTTATGCCAGCTGTGAGTGCTGCTAACTTCCCTATAAAATGCTCATGCATTGCTCAACTTCTCTCATTTGTTTCAATTAAAATTTGGCATTGTCAGTTCAGATTTGTTATAAGTGCAGTTTTGTGGTTTATATTATGCAGCTGAGTATGGAAGGCAAAGCATATGTGTGCAAAAAAGGCATTGAGTTGGAAACTGGAATTGAACTGCATTCAGTTTTTGCCAATGCTGCTTTTAAGTTTGTGCTATTTTAATAGTTTCCTGAAGTGATTGTGTTACTAAAAAAGTACCCCTCCGAACTGGAGTTTTTGCTGTTTGCTTCTGGCTACAATGTAAATTTGGTTTGGTTATTTGTTAAAAATCCACATAGCTCTCTCTGCAAATGCATATTTGATAACTTTTTTTCCTTGCGAGTTCTGTATGATTTTCACAAAAAAGCCCAGAGCCTTTTTTGAACTCTAAAATAAATGTGGAACTTCAGTCATGTCATGAAGTCTCAACAGATAGAAAATAGGGTTTACATCGATGTGTTTTGATGTATAATGTGGTTCAAACAGTAGCAAAACCTTTGACTTTTAAAACTGTGAGGATATATGTGACTAAAAATGGCCCATTACCAATCCATAATGTGTACGGAATTAACATATTTGGGTCGGTCGGTTTGGTGTTAGTTCTGTCATCATGGTAGGCAGCAGATATTACACATCGTGTTGGTTGCTTTTTCTTGCATCTTGTTTAAGAACAAAGAACACCAACAAACAAGACAAGGAGTTTTAAGGTAGAAGAGATAAGAAGAGTCAGAAAAGTCTTGCTAGCTTACGCATGTACTAGGTAGCAACCTTCCAGGTAGCAATCCTTCCAAAAAATGGGACTCAGGAAGGTAAATCTTCTTGAGTAGATCATAGGAAGACAGACATGATGCACTTCCTCTGGGGTTGTCCCCTCAGTGTGTGTATCCCTTAATGTTTGCCTGCTGTCCCAGGAGGTAGGAGGGCAGGCAGGTGTCCCCAGGGCGTGGGTGGGCTTATATCCCTCTCAGCTGGAGGTGGGGTGATGCAGTCAAGCCTGAGCGTCATTGCTGAACAGAAGACTCCCATTTACCTGGCGACTTTAGGATGACCATCCTCCTTCAGAGAAGTTTTTGGGCACCTTTATGTTCCCTTAGCTCAGGGTTGTGAAGAAATATTACATAGCCTTATGGAAAGTGAGTGCCATTTGCAGGATTTGCATGCGACCCCACGTTTTTTGCATTTAAAAAGAACACGAGGCACAGATATTTAGTTTGATGGTAATTGACTTTGAACAGTGTACTGAAGTATCTGGCACATTTAGGAGTGTTTTAAAATCAAGGTTTCAATTTGTTTCTGAGAAATTTTGTAGTTAACCCAGTTTCTGCTCTTGATGCATGAGTGACTGGGTACCATATGATGAACTGTGTTATATAAGATGCTCAAATTGTTGATCCAAAATTCTAGCTATTTAACTCTTCTGGGATCTTAGTGTTTCTTGTTTTATTTTTGTCCTGTTTTCTCTTTTCAGTATTTGAAGTGTTGATACGAAGCCCTTTTCTGCCAGCGCTGTTAGCAGAAAGAACTTATGTATACCCATCTGCCTGTTCCTTGGGCATGGGAATGGCTTGCACTATCAGGAGCTTTTAACTGTGGTAGATTATTACAGGAGGGATTTTCCTGCTTTCCCCTCTGTTTCCTCTAAATAGGTTTGTTTCTTACAGCAATAAGATAGAGTGTAATAAGAATAATCAGCACCATTGATTCCAGCTGCTTCCTCTACAGAATAACTACATTTTATTTGGATGAGCTTTGCTGCCTCCTGAATATTTTGAGAGGAAAACAAGCTTCTCCCTTTCTGTGAATCTTTCCCACCCAGATGTTCAGTTCTTTATTGTATTTTATTAATAAGTCCAACTCTTTCTTAGCTGTAGGGCTGCAGTGCAGCAAGCAGATGCTCCTCTTAGAGCAAATTCCATGATATTGGAAGCTTAATTATCAAAGGCGAAAAGTCAGACTCTCATTAAATTTTCCCCTTGTTTTAAAGGGGGTTGAGGGGGTGGAGGGGTGGAAAGGCAAAAAGTATTTGTTTTTATTGTAAGACTGTTGATAGGTTAACAGCTGGGAAAGCAAAGCTGCAACTCCATGACTGAACAAGGAAGATAATGATTGTTCATCTGCAGAGATCATTATTTTCTTATATGAGATTGCAGTGTTTCCATTTGTGGCTGTGAAGCTTTAATTACAGTTCATAATTATTTATAAATTACGGCTGTAGGCTCTTCCTATATGAATCTGTCTTTATTGCAACGGGCTGTGGTGGTGGGGGAGAGGACTGACAAGTAGGCTTGAAATACTACATATGTAATGTAATCTCATGGGCATTTGAAAGTAAAAGTTGTGGGTTTATACTTAAAAGGATATTGTAAAACACAAAGCTAAGGTATGGTATGCATGGATAGATGCATAAAATCATAAAAATACCGATTTTTGAGTTGTTTGGTCACCCTCCCCTCCCTGTTACTAAAGAAGGTGCTGTCAGTGTTGTGTTGGTAACACACTTCTTCAGTTCCATGCAGTTACAGGCCTCAGTTGCATCCAGACACTATACATAAGCATAGCAAGAATGACTTTAAAATATGACAAGGGCATGTTAAAATATATCTATTATTAAAAAACATGGGTAGAATATAGATAGGGCACTAGCTTACACAAACACAAATATGGTGTTCTAATGTGTTGTCTGGTTTTGCCAGTTAGGATTTGGAATGCTTCATGAATTAAAGCTGAAGTGAGTGAGTTGAATTTCTCTTATATTTGTGCTAAGCAAGAACTTCTCAAGTTGGGGAATTTCACAGATTTAACTGGTAACAGCATTGCTTCCCATGCCTTTATGCAGTTTGTTTATGTAAAAAGCTGTCCTTCAAGCACGGGAAAAAATAACTTCTTTGCTTTTTGTATATTGAGTAATGAAGGATTGGAGAGAATGAACTGTGTACTTTTCTGGGACATGAGATTTAGCCAATCACCTCAGGATACTGCTTCCCAGATGTGCTTTTCACGTCAATTTTTGTGAGTTTTGTGAGTACTTTTCCAATAGTTTTTTGAAGAAGGCCAGACTTAAAGCAAGAGTACGTATTGTTGGTATTACCTGGAAATAAAGAATTACTGACTCCTAACTTAGTTAAAAGTGTTTCTTTGGCATGATTTTACAGTGCTAATAGAGTTGGTTTGGATTTTGGCAGAATGATATACTCTCTTGAGAACAAAATCAAATTAATCAAAGCTCTGCTTTAGAATTTTCTGTCTGTTTTGCCAGTAACACTTCTGTTCCCTGAGCATTTTATAGCTCCTTAATCCACAGGCAGAAGTTATATGTACTTTAGTGATTGGATCTGAAGCCCAGAGAGATCAGGTAACATGCCCAGAAATAGGAGGTCCAATGTACCAAGTCCAAGAAAAATATAAGAAATGCTAACCTGTTATTTTGTTCCTTTTCTCATTTATATGTTGAAAGTTGGAGTAAAATTGTGTTGTTAGCTGTAGCTAAGACTTGCTGAGGCAATTACTTATGCCCCATTGACTGTGGGGCTCAAAAGTATACACATTTAAAATGGAGAAAAAGCAGTTTCTTCAGTGTTATCTGGATTATTGAGTAATAAGGCAGAGTTCATTTTCCTTAGTCTGGCATGGGCAAAACCACCATGGACATTGGTTGGATATGGCTTCTGATATATATTAATCTCATTGTTATCTGGTGTCATTCAGAGGATAACATTCAAGTGGATGTTCTGGAAAGCAGAGAGGTGGGAGACCATGTTGAAGCAATGGTTTGGATCTCTTAATTGTTCCATTAAGCTCAGAGCTCTGTCATAATATAATGATGGAGATGCAATTTAAACATACTGGTTTTGTAAGAAACTGGTTAAAATGGAGATCTGGTCTCAGTGGAGGCAAACAGGATTTTAAAACTCTTATTACTTCATGTAGATTGTTGTAGTTTAGTGTGAAAATCAAAACTGGTAAAGTATGCATCAGCAAACCTCAGGATTTTTCAGTCATCTAAAATCTGGTGCCATTCTATAGGAGAAGTTTCAGGTGTTTGTTATAACAAGGATCCCTTCTGGGTATAGTCACACATCTTTTTAAGTTTTGTACGGTGCTGGAAGTAAAGTGGATCTGTGCAGTCAGAAATAGTTGCACACCTTCTTTAGGCTAGGAGAGGCATACACATGAGACTGCATTGCACAGACTGCAGTTACATTACAGAATGCCTGTGTCTCCCATGCTCCTCCAAGGAGTGCTGGGAACACCCTGTAGCTGATGTGCTTAGTACTGTCAACATTTTCTTCAAATTGGGTTTTTCTTGTCTGGATAATGTTCTATTTCCTTTTCTTCACCCAGCATGCAGATGATGTTGGCTCCTGAGACCATGTCAATAAACCAAATGAAGTTTTGTGGCATGGCTTGATTCACAGGAAGCTAGAACTAGCTTTGTGTAGCAATGTGCATGAAACACTCTTTGACTTTCCTCTTACTTTCCTTGCCCTCCTGAACAGCTGCAGCTCACAGCAGACGGACATTAATTGCACTGACTGATACAGCATTCCAGAAAGTTAGGACATTCTTATCAGTGCTTCTTCAAATAATATGGTGTCAGTTTATGCTAATTCAATTGCAGAATTCATGTTTTTAGCAGAAGAGGATTTTTTTTGGTCATGGCCCAAGTGCACAGGACACCATGTCCATCTTGAGACTGGCTGAGCACACTCACTTCCCAGAGTCGTGCGTAGCAAACCCAGGTGCTGTGCAGGTGGTAGTTCTACACACCAGGACAGTAGTTTCAGTCTCTAGCAGCTTCCTTGCCCCTCGACTGTCTCTTCAGCATCAGTTCATTTTTTCATTACAGTTAGAACTGTTCTCCTCTGCATTTTGTATTTGTCAAAATGAGCACTGTTTGTGCTTTTTCAGTTACCAAGTGTTTTGACAGAAATTGGAATAATTTTGGGTAACTCCTATTAACCCCTGAATTTTTAGATTCCTGTATGTGTTTACTTCCATGGTCCCCTGTACTGTGGGAGGACTCTGCCATTTTGTGTAAGATGCCTGAGATTTTCATATGAGAGATGTCTTCTACATTTTCTTTCCAGTACAGTCAGAGTGCAAATATTTCTGCCTTCAGAAATATAGTGCAGCTTGGCTAGTTCCACACAAGCCTGATGTTTATGAGCCAAGTAGGTATGTGTATCTTTATTGTGTATACTAGGGGTTTTGGAGAAGCTGGTATCATCTGTGCACCCTTTCTCTGGTGGATGTGATGCCCTTGCCCAGAAGATGCTGTCTGTGGAGAGGGGAAGCCTGCCTTTGGATCTTCTGGGGATGACAGGCACGTATGGCATAATTTTAATTTGCTCCAGAAGAGAAACACTGCCTGTTTGCTTTTATTATGCAAGAGAAATGCACGGAGATGGCAAATAACCATGTGCTCCTGTTGCACTTAAAAGCCTAAATAAAGAGCTTGGGCAGCTTGTGTTGGCTGATGAAAAGCCAGGAACCTTGGAAATGGAGAGTTTGTAAACAACATACAGTGTGTGTGTCTGTGTGGTGGGTTCTCAGGGTGAGGTGAAAGGGAGCCAGAAGGAACATTTTGTTGAAGCAGCAATGGGTTTCTGTGGGAGTGGAGAAGGAGAGAAATGTGTCTCATCTCTGCCCCACACTGATGATGGTCTAACAGCAGATCAGCAGTGCCCATGTTGTGTTCTCCTAAGGTGTCCCTCCTTGCTCACACATCTGTTGTGGCACAGCAGGGTTAAATTGAGTAACTTCCCTGTCCTACTGCTGCTTGTCAGGGTGGTCAGGTTCTGCAGCTGTGACTCACAACCACAGTTTTTCCAGTGGTGTGCAGGGTTGCTAAATGCCCTTTGGATTGTAGCTGGATGTTGAATACTCAAAGTCTTGAGATGTGCAGAATTCCCATGGTTTTTGTCTACTGCTCATTCCTCAAACGAGTCACAGAAAACCAGTCAAAAACTTGTCATCTTTTTTTTCAATCTGCCTAGTGTAAGTTTTGCTTTACTTACAACCTTTTTGTTATTTTGGCAAATAAAATTCAGAGCTCAGGTTTTTCTTTGATTGGTCAGGTTTATAGAGCAGCATTGACTAATGATTTCTCTTGACAGATTCTGGTAATTATAGTTTTATTAAGTTCCAGAAATAAACAATGCAGTCTTCTTATTTGCACTGTGTTACACAGCTTGTAGAATTTCTCCCAATAATTACCTCGTCCAAATCCAGTATCTTGTCATGGAGATCTTAGAAAAGTTTTCCACTTACTGCATTCTGTCAGCAGAGGTATGGTAAAATGTATGGTTCCTTAGTTTGTTTGCAGAGATAGGAAATAGAGGACCCAAATTAATTCACATAACAAGATTAATGGAAGGGAATGTGGTACGTTCAATTGTGTTATCAGTTATTTATAGGATTTCTTCCTATGTGAAAGGGCTTCCTAGGGAAATGGTCACAGCACAAGCCTGCCTGAGTTCAAGAAGTGTTTGGACAATGTTCAAGAAGTGTTTGAACACATGGTGTGACTCTTGGGGATGGTGGTGTGCAGGGCCAGGAGTTGGACTTGATAATTCTTCTTCCAACTTGGCATATTCTGTGATTCTGTGAAATATGACTTTCTATATGGTTACCAGAGGCTCTTTACTTCAGCATGAAGCATGAAGGTACCAGACAGGCTCATTTTTTTACCATTGCTTCAGTTTGTTGCTTCACTCCAGAAAGAAATGAACAGGAGGAGGAAGAGGAGGAGGAGTGTCTGTACTGAAACAGTCATCCTTTTTCTTTTAAACTGGAACTTGTCTGAAATGATTTCTTGCAGTGTGTGCTGGTGTTTGGGATATATTTCGCTTTATAGAACATTTTCTTAACAGGCTAGAAAAAACACTGCTGGGGTTTGGCCATACACTGTCTTCTCAAGACCTGTTTCCTGCTTCAGCTAATAAAGAAAGACCACACCTGGCTTTGGTTGTCCTCCATTTGCCTCAATTCAGGGAGTGCTGTAACAAAAACAAACTAGGAGAAGCTTGGACACAATTTCCTGAAAAGCTTAACAGTATCTGAAAATATCTGTAGGAATATAAATGTGTATAATGTAACTTAACATAGAATCATTTTGTATGTCACTGAAATACACCAAAATAGCAAAATACAGCATCTGTTTAAAAAGTCACAACTGACCTATGCAAATATTGAAGACTGAAAGAAAAACAAATTATATGTGTGTATGTGTGTGAGAGAGAGAAAGATGCACTTAAATAAACATATTTCGAACATGTGGTTTTCTGCTGGATTTGTGTATGGTGTCCTGTGAAAATCCCCTTCAGTTTTTTAAGTGGTCTTTGAGTTATGGAGCACAGTATTTCTCAAGAACCAGGATCCACTTAGCACTGGTGCAACACTATCTTAGAAGGAAGACAAATTATAGTTAGGAGTAAATAAAATAAATGAGGATCACAGAGTAAAACATGGGCCTTACCACTGAAAAAGATTAGGTATAATTGGTAGATATTAATTTATGTAGTTTAGAATCTCTATGAGGTGCAAAACCAAAGCCTGGAAAACTTGGTAAATCCAAATGGAGCTGGAGAGGTGAGATGTATGTGTGCACAAGAGCTTCATTTTAAATTGCTTTAGCAAAGACTAAAAGATATTTTGAAAAACCCAGTTTTATAAAAACAAAATGTTGGAAGTGGTTTTCTAGCCAGAAACTTCTTAAAGATATATCCAAGTCTATGTTGCCTTAATATGTGGGAAATATAGGCCTTACTTCAGCAAAGTGTTTAAGCCTGTGGCTAGTTCAGTGCTTGTCTCCGTTTCAGTCAGAAGATGTTTTTCCTTGGAGATGTGCTTAAATCTCCCGTTGTGCTGGAGTCCTGCTGCCAGCTGAGCCCAGTGTTTCTGTCCTCCCTTCATCCACAGAGTGGGTTGGTGCCAGCAGCATCCCAGCTCCTGCTGGAGTGTGTGGGCACCCTCCTTCTGCAGGCGCCACAGTGAGAGCAGGGCAGGGTAGCTCCAGCCCTCTCCCCTTTTACACTCGTTCACCTGAGAGCAAGGAATCCAAGCATGAGTCCTCCCTTGATTAATTTAATTTAAAGCACAGCTCACAAGCTGTTCAGTAACTTTCTTAAAAATGTAAATGCGTGGGCTTCCTGTACAGATATTCCTGTCAGGAAATGTGTTATATACCTTAGTGAAATGCTGTCCTTTAGCATCCTAAAGGGTGCCAAGGGCTATCACAGGAAATGCTTCCTGTGGCCGTAGCCCTTCTGGCAACATATTGAGTGAGTTCTTAATGCCTGTCTGAGGACCAAAGCATGGGGCACGAGAAGCAGACTTTATATAGTGAAAGGAAATGGAAAAATCCCCCCTCCAAAAAAAAACCAGTTTGCAGCATTTACGTGTCAGCCAGTGCTTTTGAGTTTTTCAAGATGTTACAGAAATATCAGTCTTGGAAAAAGCAGTATTTCACTTCTTCTTTCAGAACAAGTTCCTCCAGTATTGTCCTGGCTGATGATTGCATAATACTTCATAAAATGTAGATATTAATGCAGAATTTAATTATACTCTTTGCTTACTTTTCTCTCTCAAATTCTTTTTTACAGTGACCTTTTTGCATCTTTGAATGTTTAGAAAGGGGAAATAACAGGTTTACTAGCTAAATATACTGTGAGAACATGTAAGTCACATAAGGTGTTAAATAGTCAAAATAGTTTCTGTTTGCAATTTATGTGAGGTTCATATGATGATGTCTTTCCCAGGACCAAATCTGAGAAAAGTGGAGAGGATGAAAACAAATGGATTTGATTTTTCTGCTAGCTATTCCGTTGTGTAAGTGCATAGTAGCCGAAAATCTTTATAGCTAAGCTACATATTTATACAACACAATGATTTGCTCTGGTTTTCTTCTGAGACTCAGCACTGCAGTAGATGAATGAAAGCAGAAGTGGAAGCAGAGTTCTTGTTGGTATTGGAAAGGAGGCAACAGATGGAGCAAAGAGAAAATCTCCAGTCTTTCTAGTCCACGTTTTCTCTTGCCATCTAATCAGTTCCCACTGGGGTCTCTGCAGGTTGTGAAAAAATTACATCAAAAATCACACCTTATTATAGTTCTATCGGTATTGTTTATTTTCTACTCTCTTTTTCAGATACATATTTTCACTTTTTGGACCCTTAAACAGGTTGGTTCAGCATTTCTGCACGATGCTGGTACAAAAGGATAAACACATGGCTTCACTGGAGTTGGCTGAGCCATACTGAAATGTGTCAGCAGAGGTCCTGACCCTTTCCATGCATGCAAACATGCCAGTCTGTTGGGAAACAAACACCAACCTCCTCCCTTTAAACATAGGCTCAACTTTAGTGGAAAATTTCTGGATAATATGAAGTACAATACAAAGGTTGTATCTCTACATACTGTTTTAAGTGAAATTTGCAGTTTTCCTGATTTACTGTGGTATCATTTGGGCTGCTTTGTCATTTTCACCTGGATGAATTTGTAATCTGATAAACCCGAAATTGTACAAGTGTGACTAATTGAAGTCTTCCTAATGAAAATGGTCATTAAATAGCCCATGTAGCTGTACTCTAGAAGCGTTTTGTAAGTACTGAACTTGGTTTTGAATTGTGACAAGACCCACCAAGGGCTGAGCACTGCACAGCATTGCCCCAGCAGCCTGCTCCAGTTCCTTACATCCTGCCAGCCACCTCCAAATTCATTATATGGCATGGGTGAAGAGAACTTGTGCAACGATAGAAATGCTCACTTAGGGCAATCAAGAGATACCAGCATCTACTTAGTCCTTAAGGAAGGACTTAAACCTGATGAAGGGCACTGTCCTCAAAATGTGAAGGTCTGAATGAACTCTGTAAATGTTTCAGTGTCCTGTAAAGTTAAAATTGCATCTTAATATCTGAAGAAGCAGTGGTTCTTCAGGCAGAAGGAAAGTGCCTGTGTTGCAGCATTTCTTCAGGACTACCATGTTCTTATCTAATTCAGCAGAACTGTTGAAGATGTGGAGAATAATTATTCTTTTAATAAAATATTAATGTTCAGTAAAGCCAAAATATTTTTTCTTTTAAGAATTAGAAGTTTATTGTATCTAATACATAGATATAACAATAGGAGAATTTCCCTGAATGCTAAGGTGTTACTGCACATCTCTAAGATGAGAAATAAAAATGTTGAAAATAGAGGGGCATTAAAATTTTGGATTTATAAACCAAAATCAAAAGTTATAAGTCTGAAAATGTGAATGCAAATATGGACCTGCTCTTATAAATATAGAGGAATCTCAGGCCTCTAGAGAAAAAGCTTGGGAAATGAGTGCAGCATCCACCTATAGTCATTACAGAAAAATTAGCACAATGTTAAGATCCAAAAGAACTATGTGCTGCTGTGTATGTATATTATTCTTACTCAGTTGTATCTATTTTAGAATAAAATAACCTCAAATGAAATGGTTATTGGTTGCATAGAGCACTTCAAAGCGTTGAAAAAGCATCTCAAGGACCTGTACAATATTCAGGAATAATGGCTTTTTAAACACTATTCTAAATTTTTTTATGCAGTGTTTTCTGATAAAAGATACTGCACATATTTTTTTTTTCTTTCTCCCTTTTAATTTCCACTTTCTTCTCTATTAGGCTGAGATCTTTGGGTAAGAAATGGGGAAAACATCTTAAATCTGTTCTGTAACCTTATTTGATTTGAATGCAAATTACTAGATTTGAATACAAGTAACTAATCAGTCATTCCTGTGCTGTGTGTTGAGACAAAAACATGTGTTCTTCAGTAATAGTGGCATAACAAAATCAGGGGGAAAAAAAGCAATACCATTAAAATTCATCTTTGCTAGCAGCTAGCTTTCATTCACTGTGTTCAAGGAAAATGACATTCATCAGGTGTCAGGCTCACTTGGTTTCAGGGGCACACTTGAGATCCTTTTTGTCCCCCAAGGTAGGTCCCTAACAAAGCCCTCAAGGCCTGGCTGACTGCACACCAAGCAGCATGAGAATCTTCTCTGCAGTTTTGGACTATCTGGGATATTCAGGCTTGTGCTTCAGGTGTAAGCTCATCTCTAGACCTTGCAGGTCAGGGTGAAGTGGGGCAGGAGAGCAAGCAGTGCATTATTCCCTCCCTGAGCTGGGTCTTGCACTGTTCTCCAAAGCAGCAGCTGCTGGGACTGCCACACTCTGGCATGGGCTGCTCCAGCAGGTGGACCTTGGGTCCAATCCAGTACTGCAAGCCCTGGATGGATTTATCATCTAAAATCCATTAGTAGGTCATAAGATCATCACAGACATAGTTTCAACCTGCTTGTGCCACTGAGCTGGGAGACAGTGAGCCAAGCATCATTACATGGGGGAACAGGATGTCTGGGGAATGAGTGGGTTCTCCTCCAAGTCCTCTTTTCTTTCTTCCTTGTTTACTAAAATAATCTTCTTAAACATGTGCCTGTCTGCTGTTCGTCTTCACCCCATCAGAGTATTTGTATCCTAGTTTTTAAAAGCTGGACATGGAACAAATGTAATTTCCAGTGAGCTGCAAGTACCCATGTTAGGTAGAAGTAGTAATATCAAGAAAAATGTAACCACCTGTCTATTGTGTAGCCTGTGGGTATTTTTAACCTCACTGAATTGAAGGCATCTGAATTGCGTCATCTATGTTACAACTGAGATATTTTAAAGATAATCAACAGCAAAGTTTGATAATCAACAAGAAGAAATACAAAGATTTTTAACCACAAAAGACTGTAAGAATGGCATATATAGTGCTGGCACTTAGCTCTCTCTTTTCCTGCTCCAGAAAAAAAGGGAGGCAGCTATATGAAATGCTAATATTTTCACTATGGTTTTGAATAGACTAGACTTGAGAGCCTTGAGTATTTTTCCTTTTCTCTTTTAACTGCAATTTTGTTATTGTATTGCTGCCCCCATCTCTGCTAAATATGGCTTTTGAAATGTAAATCATATCATGTTCTCAGAGATGCATATGACACCCTCAGCACTGTTCCTCTTTGCACTTCAAAGAGCTGTGTGGTCACACTTTGCATCTCAGCAAAATCGCAAGATTTGCCTTCTGAAGATCTCCTTTAATGTGTACAATCAATCCCTGATAATGTATTTTGGGTTTTTGTTCCCTGGAGTCTGTTAATTTTAGTGTTGCTACAGGTCATCAGGAAACATAATCTCTTCTTTTTTAATTTCTCAGTGAGCGTGCCTGAGGGGAGAGGAACACAAGAGAGGAAAGACAATTGAACATCACCATTGGCTGAGACCTGAGAATATGGTGCTGGATGAAGACAGGATTAGAACTTAATTGTAAAAGGGAAAGGAAGTCTTAACAGGTGTTTTGATTCATTTTCACATTCATCATGGCACAAATCCTCTGGCTGGCTGGTTGATGGGACTGTCCAAGACTTCTGCTTAGGTTCAGTGCAGATCCCTTCTGCCTACACACCGAAAGACCTGGGAACAGGTGGGAACTGGATGGTGCCAAATACAGGAATGGAAAGAGAAATGGACTCTGACAAACAGACTCTGACAAACTAAGATGGAAGTGACTTGACAGCAACAAGCTCAGCAGTTGTCTCCAGTAAGGACAGGTTGAGACGGGAATCTCAAGCTTCTCTGGAAGAGCAGTATGCAGGAAGCTGGTTTTCAGGCCACAAATGCTTTCACAGGTAAGGATTTCTGTTCTAGTTCCATTCGCAGTCTCGAGACACTTTACTGGAGTTGAGAAAATAAACTGATTAAGTCCTGGCTGTCACTAGCATCTTGTAGTACTTTCAGTTTAAATAGTACTTTGAAAGAATTCACTTGAAAACCAGTTCAACACTTGTATTAGCAGTGAGGAACACAGTTATCCATGTTTCAGCCTTCAGAAATGGGTGAAAGCCTTGTGGAAGGTTTATCTCAGCTTTCCTCGTTAACGTACTCATTAACAGCTTAACCATGAGTGGTCTCTTGGGTCAGTATAAAATGTATATAAAGTTGCTCTTGTGCTCAACATAGGAGTTTGGTGAGCAGCAGGATGGACATGGTTCGTATCGTGAGGCTTCTCAGCAGCATGTCAGTGCTGAGCCTTATCTCATCTGCTGGAGCACATCTCTGGGCAGAACTTGCCAGGTACCCTCTCTTTGTACTTCCCCCTGCACCAGTGACCCACTGCAATGCTTGAACTGGCTGAACTGGAGGGTTTAAATGGTAACTGTTTCACCTCAGCCTGGTGTATTTCTCTGTAGATGGATTGAAAATGATGTAACGAGAAAGAGGATGCCACAGTGGTGTGACTTTCTGAGGAAAGCTCCCTCTAGTGTAAAGTCTGCTGGAGTTCGTGTAGTGCTTTCCCTGTCAGATGGTTTCTGATCTGAGAGGTGGGAAGAGGAAAACAGGATGGGCAGATCATGCTGCTTTTTTCCATGTCTGCCAGCCAGCTGAGATGCAGCGAGAAATGCATAGAAAATCAACCGGATATTGCTCTTGTTTTGGTACATCTAGATAATGGATTAGTACCACAGTGTAAACTAGCGATGTGCAAGACATTTATTTTTCTAATATAAAATGTTTGCCTTTAGAAGGAGTTTTGGCTGCAGTGGGGTATGATTCTGTGTCCAGCTGTCCGCACCAGCACAGCAGTTTGGAGCGGTGGTGCAGCTCTGAACTGTCTCCGTTGCCTTGCATTGCTTTGATTTACAGCGTGGTTTCTGCACGTGTCACTGAAGGAGAGGAAACAGGAAGCTCTCCTCCACATGTGCTCCAGTGCTGATGGGAGATGGGAAGTCTGGGACAACTGCAGGGCTCTCCTTCCTCTGTCTAGCCAGCACTCCTAAAGCCCTCCCACTGCTGTTCCTGTCCTGTTTGTCCTCCCTGCTCTCTGCCATTCCTCAGCTCTTTCCCAGGAGTTTTTGTCACTCTTTTGCTTTCCACCAAATTTCCAACTGTGAGGGTATTTGCTCTCTTCCTTACTCTGGCTCTCTCCTTTGCTGGAAACACTATTACTTCTAACACCCTTGAAATCACATTATTTTCTGTCCAGTTTTACACTCTTCTTCCACTGTGTCTGCTATCCCTTAGATCCCACAAGTTGGCACTGGGACCAGGGTGCTTGGGCAGGGATGTGTTGGAAAGCTGGTAACCTCATGGCTGCTGTTGGATGGAAAAGACCTGGCAAAAAGTGCTGCATAATATCCAGACAGATGAAACTGGGGTCCCTGGAAGCCCAGAACAGCAGTCAGACTGCGGTGGCAGCCCAGCAGATTCAGACCTCTTCTGGAGACTTAATAGTGTGAAGGTTGCTCAGTCTCCTGTAACATATTCTTATATTCTTTTGGAATTGCCCTTAGGTCAAGATGTCAATAAACATATTCAAATCTTGACAGCTGTTCTAAAGAATCATTAAACATTAAGGTGCACCATACGTTCAGGACACTTGTTAAGGAAACAGGTTGAATTACATTTTCTTTTTATGAGGAGAAAACTTCCAACTTGTATCAAATTGATATCTGTATTTTTGGACCAGTTTTGTTTTCATTGTTAGATTTATATGATGTACACAGCAATAATTAACAGTGGGTAGGTATATATTTCTCAGAGAAATCCATTGGACTGTGTTATGCTAATTTAAGAGTTATAATAAAAGCATAATGGCAGGTGCATATGGTCACTCCTCTGATCCTTGCTGTAGTGCCCCTTTTGTTTTGTTGGAGTGCCAGTTTAGCTGTAGGAGAGAGCAATATCTGCTAGTAGCAGAGGGGGCATGGCTGCATGAGAAGGGAGCTAATTTGTACAAAAAAGCTTTGAGATCTGAAGCCTGTGTGGTGTCAACAGGTGTGCAGCTATTGCAACAATCAGAGTAATCATTTCAATTTACAGCTGACCAGAATGCTGGCAAAGGAAGCCTAGGAGGACAGTGTCTGTGTGTAGCCACCTTCATATTATTTCCTAAACCTCCTTTCCACTTTGCTAATTGCTGTGACCAGGAAAGGCTTACAGTTATATTTTGATCCTATCTGTATGCTCATTTGACTGGAACTGATGCCAAATATTCCCTTCTTTGCAGATGGCTTTTGTCCGAAGAGATGGGCTCACCCAATCATTTTATCATGTGTTAGCAAACAATAGCAAATGTTTAGAATCTTTTCAATTTACGGACTAAATACCAAATTCAGTAGATCATGTGAGTGTAATAGGTTCAGGATTACAGAATGTAGAAAGAGCAGTGGAAGGGAGGTGCTCCTAGGCTTGATTAGGAAAGAGATGGCTGAGCCTATGATGGTAAAATGCAATTTGAGTGGTAGCAATCAGGGAAGAGTGAGCCTATCATTCTTCAGAAGGTGAGAAGAGAGAACTTGAGAATAAAAGCAATAGAATACAAGAAAGTAGATTGCATTGAGCTCACAGAACTGATAGGTAATGTTTCTTGGGATACAAACCTGGAAAATTCTGGCAATTTTTTAAGGAAATAACTTTTTCCCAGTCACAATAAAGAGTATTAAAAGCCCAAATGAAAGGCATTCCAGTAAAAAGGCGTGAGAAGAGACAAAATTGTATGAGCTGATAATTGAGGACTCATACAGAAGGTGGAAACTCAATATTTTACTGGAGAGGAGTGTAAAAGAAGATGAGAAAAATGCAAGGGTCAAATCAGGTAGGCCAGTTCAAAGAACAAGGTACAACTAATAAAGGGCATGGTAAAAAAGAAACATACTACATTCTCAGCAGTAATAAGAGGAAAACTGAGTTTCCAGGCTACTAGTTGAGAGGGAATTGCAACACTCATGATCTGATGGTGCAGAGAGCATCGAGTAGTTAATGTAATTTTTTGCATAATTCTTTGCCTAAAAGGTTGATCTGTAATCAAGTGGCAGGAAAAGAACTGCCACCTTGAGAAAGGTAAGAATTCCAACTAAAGCAGGAAAAGAACAGATTATAAACTAATGAGATAGGATAATGGGTGTTTTAGAACGAGCTGGAGCTTATTAAATTATCTCTTCAACATAGGGTGAAATAGCTGAAGCAATGTCGGAACAATTAGTGGCTACACAGGAGAACATTTAGAGGACAGTTTAGGTTCAAAAAATCTGTGAAAGGGCAAATGCTGCACCTACATGTAAACTTTACTGGGTCCTTCCTTGTCCCCTTTGGAGTAGATAGCTTACCTTAAATTCTTGGGGGAAAAAGTTTGAATCAAATAGTCAACTGAAATGTTTACTAATTAGCCTGTAGATAATAATATGATAAATGAATTTGCATGGGGTTTTTCCCCAGAAGGTACCTCGTCAGTGGTGCTTAATTTTCCTGAAAGTAGAGAAATAATATATTTTTATTTTTGGAAGTCTTTTCACCTTTTCATGAACAAGGTGGCACAATGGGCTACAAGGTGGGTATACAGTTGGCTGGAAAGCTGTTCTCAGAATAATTACTAGTGATTCACAGTCAAACTAGGAGGATCTGTCAAGTGGAATTCTGCCCTGGATTGCCAGAAAATATTCAATATTTTAATTAATGATTTAGATGAGAGAATCTGCATGCAAAATTTCCAGATGACACCAACCAGGGGAAGGATGTAAACCCTCTGAGCACAGGATTAGAATTCAAAATTAATGTAGTATATTGGAGAACTGATCTGAAATAAATATGATGCAGTTCATCAAGGACAAGTTCTAAATTGTGGTTCGACAGGAATAATCAGCTGTGCAAATCAAAATGCAGAATAGCTGGTGAGACACCAGGTCTGCAGAAAACAGATGGGCAGTTGCAAGGGTTTAGAAAATAGCTATGAATCAACAATACTATGCTGTGAATATTATGCTAGAATATACGGACAGGAGTCTGTCTGCAAAATAATTTTTCTACTTCACTTGGCATTTATGAGGCTGGTGTACCATTTCTGCACTGAGCAGCTCTCAGTGGGCCTGTTGGAAGCACCCAGAGAAGAGCAGAATGGATGGTCAGAGGTCTGGACAACATGATCCTTGGGGAACTGAAAAAAGGGTCTTTTTCAGAGTAGAGCAGTAGCTCTCAAACTTTCTGAAGATCTTTTCCTAGGTTCCCAGAAGCAGTGCAGATTTGTGTCAGGGCATGTCTGATGCACTGAGCAGCTCCTGCATGACAGGATGTGGCCATGATGCAGCAGTGCTTTGGTGTGATGGTCAGAAGGACCTCCTCGCTTGCACACAAAGTTCTCTACCTTCTGCATCGGCCACTCAGTGCCATGCCAGTGCTGGGAAAATGGTGGGGACTCTGGGCAGCTGAGGTCTGTTTTTAAAATCAGCCAGTTCCTTCACTAGTGTGTGTTTTGAGTGCTGGTTTAGGAGAACAGTGTGATTCTGAAGTCAGCTCTCCATCACTGGGGAGTGTGTGGCACAGGGACATCCAGGATGATCAAAGGGTGAGGGAAGCACTAAGGGATGGATTAGGAATCAGTGTATGAAGCCTCCTGACCTTGCAAGGTCAGCTTAGGTTCATCAGGATTTTATTAACTCCATCTCAGCACAAGCTCTGTCAGACCTGGGCTGACTCAGAGGTGTTCCTGCCCTGTGACCCTCAGTGCTGCTAGAGGGAGTATTCACTCAGGCACTATGGAAACCAGAATAAATAGTAAGAGGTTGGTCTGTGCAGTGGGCCCCTGCCCTTCAGTCTAGCACTGACTTTTCCTGTCATCTCCTGATCCCATTCTGTCAAAGCTGCATATCTTCTCCCTCACACCTTTCCCTGTGAAAGTGATGGCACCCTCAAATCTTTCCATAATCCCTTGCAGCCTTGTGTCTGAAAGTCATTGTCACCAAAGCTTGACCTTGGCCATATCCAGAGAGACCAGGTTACTCCCAAGGAGCTACTCTTCAGCTTGGCTGGTACTCTCACAGGCCCTGCTTTAGCAGGGGTACAGAATCCATCTGTTAGAAGATCCTCAAGCTCATAGAAACACAACTTGGTGGAGCTTCTCCAGTGTCCACACCTCTGTGCTGTATTTCCTGGCATGCAGGACTTCTGCTGTGTTTTTTGTTCTGTGTTTCATGCTGTCCCAACCTCTCTTTGCCTCTTCTCCCTTCAGTGCCCACATCCACTCTCTCTGTATTGAGGCTCCTTCATCCCTCCCCATTTTGTACATTTGGTTTCACTTCCCTTCCAGATTCCCTACCCTTCTGGTAATCTTCCTGTTTTTCGCTGCTTTCCTTCACCTTACTTTGTTTCCAGACCTCTCCCACTTCCAGACCAACTACCTGCAACCTAATTCCAGGTTGTGTAAGAGCCTCTCCCCCTTTTTTCTAGACTCAACCCTTTTTCTCTTCATCTGCCCTTCTCTGGGGTGAGTACATTTCCCCTTCACATCTCTTCCACAGTGGCTTCTGCTGGTTCATGTGGGACCGTTCTTTGCAGGAAGGCAATGTGAGAGGCTGCCATCCACTTTGGCTCCTCTCCCTGCATCTCATTTTGCTTAACTGCTGGCATTTTGGGTGGAGATGTCTCTGGTACAGGGGTGGTAGTGCCTTGAGGGCATTACAGAGGAGACCAGATAAATCACTCCAGCAGGTTGCATATGACCTAGTTGGCCATTTTGCATTTAGGGAATGGGAGAGTGAGGGAAGATGTGAGAACCATTAAAAAAATATATGGAAATTTCATGTAAAGAGTAAAGTAATAGAAACTGTTTTCCAGTTCTGCTGGGGATAGAGCACAAAGTAACAGTCAAACTTACTGTAGTGGAGAGATTGAGGTTAGACATTAGGAAAATCTTTGTAATGGTAAGGATAGTTAAGGACTGCAGCCCATTGCCTAGGGAGGTTGCAAAGTCTCTGTCACTGAAGGGTTTTAAGAACAAGTTAGACAAATATCTGTCAGAAATGGTTTATGTATAGTTGATTTTGCCCTGGGGCAGGGGAATGGACTTCATGAGAGCACTTCCAGCCTTACTTTTCTGTGATGCTATTATTGCTGGTTCCCTGGATAATAAATGTACATTTTTAAAGTTAGTAACCCACCTGTACCACTCTATCATCTCGGTGTTTAAGTAGATTCTGTTGAGCTCTTGGAATAATTGATAAAAAATAGATTAGGAGTCATGGGTGTTTAAAGTATTAACTCTCCTTTTGCTGGAGTATTACTCTATTGCTTTCCTTATAGCTTGCCCTTCTTTAGGCATCTTATTTTTGGCGGTGTGACATGTTTCTGTGTCTGTGTAACTTGTATAGAAATATTTTAATGTTACAGGAATACTGCATCCATTCTTCCATTTTGCAGTATGCAAATATTTTAAGAAACACTTTTGCCACTCTTAGATAGTAAGCATATTTAAAAGGTAATTTTTAAGAATAAGCAAAAATAGGGCAAAGTCAAATCAACAATCCCCTGGGGTTGTTTTCTTTATTGTGAGCAAAACTGATATGTAACTGGTATATCTGCTGCTGAAGGTAGCCTTCTTCCTCAGAATTATAAATGAGGCTCAATGCAAAATAGAAAAACAGGTTTGAAATGTCTTCTATTAAGTCTATAGTGTAATTAATATTGAAAACAGTTGAAAATTAATTTATACATTAATACAGATCTCCCACATTGCTGCTATCATTATTTGCATGATTTTCAAGTACAGATAAACATTTCATTTAAAAATGCAACTTGAATATGTAGCAGAGAATTCTCACCCCCCTCTCCAGTTTTGTTTTCATCTGCTTCATGAAACTGGTCTGGCCTTACTGAAATCTCTGAAACTTTCTTAAGAATTGCATTCTTATTTTATAAATTTTCAAGGTTACTATGTCACTCGCAGACAACTCTTACTGTCTCTTAGTTTTTGGGAGAAACAGATTGGTTTTTGCAATGCCCCTTACTCAGCACAAAGATGGTAACAGATCACATTCCATTGTATTCCTCAGATATTTTTTTTAGGGTAAGCAATTTTTGGAGTACCGACAGTATTCTCAGCAAAAATACATGGAAGAAGATAAAACCTTAGTCTCTTAGGAGTTTGCCATCTAAATATGTTACATTCGGTAGCATTCAGCAGTACTGTTTTAAGTATAGTATTGCATTGTTTGGAAGTCTCCTCTTCAGAGTTAAACACTTTAATAGAATTGCAGAAGAGCGTGAAACTGTGAAAATGAATTTGAGAGCATTGTTGTCACCTGAGAGTGAGTGATAGCTTTTGGTCACAACCTCGTTCTTCTGTTGTCCTCATGAACAGTGATTTCTGTTTTCAAACCTAGAAGGCTGGCTTTTAAGTAAATGTGTAGTTCTCCTCAAAACCTCTGGTTGGAGGACTGTTTAATCTGCAACTGGCTAGGTACTGCCTTTTCTGCTTGAACTGTGGCAGTCCTTATGGAAATAGAGGCGCATGTCACACATTTTTCACATTTTAAATGCTTCTTCTTTCAAATTTGTATTTAACTGAGGTGCAAGACCTCCTTCCCCGTTTGCTCGTTTCAGTGAAGCACCACATCCTTTTCCACTTGCTGAGGGGAGCAATTTGGGTGGCAGTCACTACCAGAAGGTGGCCTTGCCATGTGAAGCCAACTGGAGCTCAATGAATGGCAGTCAAAGAAAGGCAGAAAAGAAGCCAATAAGACTCCAGAGGAAATGCAGTGGTATGGTGCCATGTGAAGCGACCTGAGGGTCACTGGACTTGGAAAAGAATCCTCTGCAGACTGGAATTCCAGACTACTGCATCATATAACACAAGCAACATCCTTCTTAATCTGATTTGGGAATATTTTGTAAAATTATTTTAAATTTAATTTTAATTAATATTTGATTTAATTTAAATTCCATTTATATGTCCTTTAATTTTCTGTCTAGGTGTAGTTTTGGGTACGTGTGCATGGGCTGCTTGTTCTTCTGACAATCCAGAATCAAATGAAAAGCAGTGGATTGGGCACACCAGGGTAAAAGAGGGTTCAAATTGAGAGAATTGAGAGAAACATCATGGCCACTGCTATTATTAAAATTATTTTATGAAATAGTGTATTGCTGCAAATGGCAAACTTCTTCCCAAAGTGGGAGGAAATGCTCCAGCATGTTCAGGGAGAATGTTAAGCCTGGATCCTCAACTTTGATAATCATTTTTAGCAGATGATATTCAGCTGTAGCATTGCCATTTTGCAAAGCTGCTGGTTCTTTGGAAATGCCCATCTGCCATTTCTCATTTTTTAATAGTACATGTCATGGTGCCTTCGCGTGGTACAACTTAATCAGCCAAATGGCCAATTCCAGACTGACTATGACAATAAATTTAGCTGTAAATATGCTATATTTCAGTGTTTAATCATAATAAAAAGGCTGACTTTTTGAAAGGACAAAATGCATGCATAGTCTCTCAAGTAAAACTCAGAAGATAAAAAGTGGTGAAAATTGATTGTCAATTGACAATGTAAGCTTTCTATGAATTCCTTCAAATTAATTAGGTGGGCTATTTTTGTTTGTTTGTTTGACTGGTTTGGTTTGGTGGTTTTTTGTTTTGTTTTAAAAGGAAAAGAGGCAGTCTGGCTGTGCCCATGGCTGGCTGAGGGTATTTTTACTGCTGAAAAGGCTTTTCACCTTTTGCTGCAGGTGGTCTCCAGCAGTGGGAGCAGGGCTGCCTCCCTGTCTTGGAGTACCAGTGTGAGGCAGATTGGTAATGCAATTTGTTACAGACTTAAAAGTGCTAAAAGAGAAAACCTAAACCCCTAATCAATGCAAAGCTACTGAAGCACATGACTGTGCCATTTTAGAAGCTGAAGAGGTACAGTGGCCAAGCAGAAGCATAAGTTTTGTTAGAAGAAATGTAATTTTATTAATGTAAAAATGATACAGAATATTCCTATGCACTTGTCTTGAGATGAGGTGAAGTTTTGGTCTAATGTTTTGCTGTTTGGTTTTTTCATTTTGGATCATTTCATCCTGCATCATTCACCCAGGATCATTTGACTGAGTGTTCTCTCAATTTTCTTTTACCATAAAAGAATTAGTATAGATTAATATTGTGTTTCTTTGCTCTATGCTGTAGTAATGCCTTTACAAATCAGAGACTGAAGTCTGGGTAAACATGGATAAATGTAGTGGAAAAGCCTAAAAGTTACTGAGGAGAAGGTAATACCCTATATACAGATTAAAAGCTACATTTACTTCTCTGATATTTACAACCTTTTGCTTTTTAGCAAAAGAGGCCAGAAGGCACAGGTATTAACTTCCTTGCTAGACCTTTTCTTGTTGTTGTTTGGTTTGGGTTTTATGGGTGGACACAGTTCTTCCTCAGAGCCTTTCCATGAACGCGTGTGTTCCGGTGCCTGTATCGGCTACATCTCTCACCCTGAGGCTTGGCTTTCTTAACAGAAGCACTTCATTAGGGAGCAACATGGATCCACCCAGGCATGCACCCCACGCTGTACACCTCCCAGGTTTTCTCCCCAGGGGCTGCCCAACCTCTGCTCCAAACCCTTTCTAGAGGGATATTCACACCCTTTTTCATTTCCACTCGGCTCTTGGCAACAGTGAATAACCAAAATGTTCATTTTCTAGTAAGATCATTGCTTGCTAATATGGTGTAGCCTTTAAGCCCTTCCAGCCTCTTACAAACACCCAAAGACACTCTTTTCCCTGTGAGAATATGTCACAACACTCTGATATAGCTGTAATAACACTGCTGCTTTCTGAGACCCATCTTTTCCAAGGCTGTGCTTGTGCTGATTTCTCAACCAAGGGGGCTTCAAGCACATAGGCTTTGACCGTATCTGGAGCCCAGAGACTTGGAGTTTGATAGCAAACCAAAATTCCTCTGTATCATATTTGAATCCTTTCCACTATAATTTATTATGATTATCCCACTGTCATTTGCCTATAAAACTTACCCAGTAGTTTGGCCTGTTGAATCCTTAAACTTTGAAAGCCATGAAGATGAGTTTCCCAGGGGTTTAAGCAGATGTATTGGTACATGGATGGCAAGCTGGGACACTCTCCCTGTTCTTCACAGCCACAGGTCTGTCTCCATGCTCTCTCATGCCAGGATTAACAATCTGTTAGTGATGGAGAACAGACTGAGCAGGATGTCTTTCATATATTGTGGGGTTTGATTTTGTTTTTTTCATTTCTATCCTGTTGTGTTCTTAGCTTTCTTGATTTCCTCACTAGAAAGTCACTCCCTTCTTATTTAAGGGCAAGAATAGAGGAAGCTTTGTTTGAAGAGTGAGGAGATAACAATGAAGAGTTTTTATGATGAAAACACCCAAGAAGAACCCTACTCTACAGCCAGCATCTAAGCAGCACCTTCAATCCATGCCTCTGAGGATAAATTTGTCTGTTGTTAGTGGGTAAAATAACTTAATTCAATGCCATTTGATGGCTGACAGTGCTAGATGCCTGTGTTGTAGGTGTACATATGCTGAGGTGGTGGTAGGTAGACTCAGGACAAGGTAATGGCTTCAGAAAAGCCTGGAAGACTGGCTTGTGTATGAGCTGCTCAGCAATTGTCTGTTTATCCTGGAGGCTCAGACTATACAAACCAGTAATTTCTGCTGGCTGAAGATGGATTCACAGCCTGGCTGTGCACTCACTCAGTCCTTGATTTAAACGAAAAAATTGGAATTCGGGCATGAGTCTCCATTTTTCCTCTTTCTGATCTTTATTATTCTTGATTTGTTTATCTCAAAAGAAATACTTCCAGGATAGTATCTGCTTCCAGTTGCTCAGAGCGAGAATTTGAAGAGACACATGACCTGCCAAAACCATGCAGGAATAAGTTCAGAAAAGCTTCACTCTTCTTAACTTGGGAAGTAGGTGACATCTGTAAGCTGAAGATACTTCTTTTTCTTTTTTTTCTGTAGCAATCATAACCTTTGTGCCCAAGCTAAAAATATAAATTGTTGGAGAGTTTCTGTGTAATAAAAGAAATAGGGATGAGCCCAAAGAAGAAAGGCAAAAAGTATGGTTCTTGAAGATGTTTTATATTCAATGGCTTCTCTAGTGTATGCATGGAAAAGGTGCCATAGCATTGACTTAGTGGCTTTTGCACCATGTTTCAAGAATGTCACTGCTTTAAAACCATGTTATTCTACTTTTTGATATAAACAATGTTCTCTCAGGCATATGACTCCTGCTCGTAGTGATCAGTGTTGCACCAAACAGCCTTCAACAGAGATGAGGACCCTGCTGTGCCAAGACAGTGAAGGACAGATCATATTAAAACCCCAGCATCTAAAATAGACAAGCTAGAAGCAGAAAGAAAAAGTATTGCTGTCCAGTGTTTACAGATAGGCAACTGAGACACAGATGCAATATTGATGTGGAGTGAGTTGGGAGCTTGGCAGAACTGAGGACTAAAGCTACAGCCTCTGAATTTAAACCCTGTATAAAGGGAGAGGGTATAACTGAAGGTACTGATGTACCTAATGCACTATTTTATCATACTTTCTCTGTTGTATCTTTGTACTTTTTACTTGCTGCCATGAGGAGAAGAATGTAAGTCAGTAGGATTTCTTGTGGAAACTGCAGGCTTGAAAGCAGTGCTGGAAAGAATTTCTCTGAAGAAGAATTACAGCTGCCCATAAAATGTGTGACACAAACAACCCTTCTAATCTGCAAGTATTAATTGTGCATTGGAAAGAAGGGGGTGCCGGGAAGCCAGACTGCTCAAAGGATATGGGGTATTACTTAAAAGCTTAAAAAAAATCTGTCATTGAATTGCCAACTACTGAGAAGGATTATTGAAATTTATGAGAACAAAATTTAGTGAGATGAATACAAATAAGGCTGTCCATATTAGTGTCACTTCTTTTCCAAAGGTCTTTAAATGCAAAATATAATTTCATTAATGTAATGCAGGTGGGCTTATTGGTTTGTTGCTTTATACATGTATGGATCAGACTTGATGTGGTATCTTAAGACATGATTTGAAGAGCCTCAGGAAGTCCTGGGTTTTATGTGACTTGCTTTGTCTGAAGGACAAAAAGGCAAGTTTTGTGGAAAGATCCCATTTTGTACTACAACTAGTGGTCTGTTTGGAAGGCCCAGAAACAAGATGCCAAATCCCACAAGTATTCAGGCACAGGAGCTCTTCACCTCCAGGAAATCTCTAAATAAGCATTCAAGATTCTTCAGTTTGCTAAGGGCCATCTTCTGCTACATAAGCAAAACAGCATTAAAACCAGACCTGGACAACCAATGAGGAGAAAATTCTCATGCAAGTAAAATTGGCTGTTGCCATATTAGCATTTTGCTTTCAATTAGTATTGTGACTGTGAACAAAATCCCCCAGTTGTCCCCTTTCATGGCACTGTGGTTCAGATTTGTTGTTACCAGAGTAGCCAGTAGCTTCCTGCTAACAGGAGAATAGAGAAAGTGAAATTGCTTTTTTCACTATTTTGCTGTTCAGTACCTGTGACCTAATGAAGAGGCAATGGGATGCTGGATATGTTAATGCAAGACAGCAGTAAAGAGAAGTGAGACCTAGGGACAATATCTAAGACTGAGCTGGACTTGTGGAATTCCGTCCTGAAAGAACTATGTGCTTAAACCTGCCACCTGGGTAGTTCTCCTGGAGAGACAGAAGAACATCAAAGCCTGACTTGTGATGGTTGTAGAAAGTAAAGCTGAAGATAAAATTAGATGTGTGTACAGTGGTTAACGTGATTCTTTTAACAGTGATTGCATTGCACACTGAAGTTCTGCCAACACTGGATTAGAAAAATACTTAACAGTATTTAAGGGAACAAACTTAAATACTTAAATGCTTGTACAGGGAACAAACTCTGGAAATCTTAGCCCTGTTGTGACAGTCTTGAAACAGTTTCAACTGGGAAAGAGCTACATTCATTTTTGGGAAGAGTGTCAGAAGTCTAGTGTGCTCATTCCTAGTTTTTATGCTCTTAAATATAGAGCCACATTCTAAAAGTTAGATCAGTGTGAGACTGTGTAGACATTACATGATGCCAAGCAATGAGTTCCCAGATATTTATAAATAAACTTCTGGTGCGCTCCCATTTTTCTTTCTCTTGTCTTTGCTATTATCCCACGCACTTGCCCCAGGCTTTCTGTACCTTTTATAGAGATGGTAGTACTAATTCCCTTTTCCTGAATATTATTCTTGAAGAAAATAGATTGATTATGCAGTATAACACTGGTTATGTTACAACTAATAGCTAGAGCTGTTGACCTCACATATTAATTTTACTTTTGTGGTAGTAATGAATCGTTAAATTGAGTGGAGCAGTAATTCTTGAGGTATAAAAATAGAAATAATTTTACAAAGGCATTCCAAAGTGAGTTCTTTTATTGATTAATATTATGTAATATTGTCAATATCTTATGACTGTTATGAGGTTTCAGAAGTGCAACTTGAACTTTGAGGGTAATGTATAGGATATCTGTGGACTCTCATGCCTTTATTTTACTTGAATCTTTCAAGACCACTCTTTGGAAACTAGAAATGAAATAAGGAACAAGGTAGTCTTTGTTTAAATGGTACCAGAGATCTCATTTTAATAACACTTGAACAGTTGTTAAGAACACTTAGCTTTTCTAAATGCATCTACCAGAAGGGAAAAAATTTAATAATATGTCCATTTAGAAAGGAGCATTTCAAGTTTCATAATGTTAAAAAGATTCAAATATATAGAGGAAGATACATTACTGCTCTAGTCCACTGTGGAAATGTATTCTCATCACTTTGCAGACGTTCTAACGTGGTGAGAATATTCTTATCTGCCACTGTTTTCGTTGTTGATTAAGAATGACTAAATTGTTTAGTGTGAAGTGAGACAATAACCCTTCTCTTCCTTTCTTACTTTCAGTTCGTTCCGCAACTTGGTTGAAAGTAATGCTCTTAGGGTTTTTTCCCTTCTGTCAAGTTTTACAACAGAAGCAGTCTCCACAAGAAGTTATTTGAGCTATAAGCCTTCTTACCAGATTTCTGTATTCTGAACATATAATAATCAGTTAAGTTTAGATGTCTTATTAGAAAGAATTATGGAGAACTGAAACGGCGTCCTTAAAATAACAAATAGCTTTATATTAGAACAAGAAATTAAAAGAATAAAAATCGAAGGAACAAAGGCTAAAATAAAGGTGATTGGAAAAGCTGTGACAATTTTCATGCTGAAGATAGGACATAACTCTGGTTTTTGTTTCTCAGTAGTAATAGCAGTTGCTTTGTTTCAGTGTGATTCTCTGGCAAAAAAAGGTGACTGTTTTTTATGTCCTATGATACTGTAATTGAAATTTGCAATGGTTACTTTTTTAATGGCCCTGTGTCTTCTCCTGACCTACTGTTGTAGGTGTCATGAAGAGTAAATTGCATATGACTTAGAGTTTAGATATTGATATTAGCAGGTGTGTTGCTGCATAGTGTGTCAAATGAAATGTTCATCCTTACATTTATTCTGTTGGACTTTATTGTTAGATATCTGGAGATTCAGTTTCCCCATAACGACTTACGGACTTATGCTGACTTTGGAAGACATTGCAAATCTGATGATCTCATGGGTACTCTTGTTACTGAGAAGAGTTGTTCCATTAGCTGTGAAATAAATCATGTGGAGCTATACATCCCTGTATCAGTACTTTCTACAAGGCATAAATTATAGGAGTTTCTTTTATTAGACCATCTGATTTAGTTGGAGAAAATAGACAATCTATGTGCATTGCAACTCCTTCTTCAGGTCTTTGAGAAAGATCCTGAATGACAGGTCTGCGTGCTCCAAACATTGCCTGTTTTCCACTTGTATCTGTTGATCAATTAAAAGATAACCTGTCTCTTTATAAAGCTTACCTTGATTAAACTGCCATGTCTGCAATAAGCCACAGCTTGGTAATTTCAGCCTTTGCCATTCAGGACACATATCCTTAATTTCTTTGAAGTGCCTGAATTAAAGTTACTTTCAGCCATTTCACTCTGTTCTCCCTTCACATTTTCCTCACTCTGGGGATAGCCAGAAGGGCTGGCTCTTCTACCTAAACTCAAATCAAGTTGTGCTAAAAACCTGATGAAGCAGTTGAGCCTCTGATTTGCTTTTCAGTCTTGTATGTTGCTCCCATCCCTGAGACTTCACTACCAACCTTATTGGTAGCCAAAGTATTTATTTTGTGGCCTGTCCTATGTGATGCAAGCAATCTATTTGTAGCATGGCTTCATGCTCCTCAGTCAAATCACCTTGGCTTCAGGGACAGACCATACAGCTTTTCATCCTTGCAAGGGGAATTTTCCTAGAGCAGGTAAGTCACTTTGCTCTTTGTAGCATCTGCAGTTCTCTGTCAGTTTGAATGTTCCTCCTACTTTCTGATCCCTGGCTCCTCTCAAGCTCTGCCTACGCTCCACTTGTAAATTTGCCACAGGAAGTTTTTTGGGACCAACAGCAGAGCACACGATGGATTCAATACATGGACTGCAAGTTTCCAGGCAGCTGCCCTGTGCATGTGCCACATTTCTCACTCTTGCTGGTGATCATTCCAAAAGAGAAGAGCCTTTGGATAAGATTCACCATCTCCTCTCAGGGGTTGTGGTCCAGCTGGTAGCTTGGGAGCCTGACTGTGTGGGTTTTTCCTTCTTCCCCATGGAGAGGGAGCAGCAGTCAAACAGGAGGCTCCCCTGGAAGCTGTTGTGACCCTCTTGTTCCAGTTTACAGCCAGAGATTGGCTTCTGCTGGCTTCAGTGATCCTGCCAAGACCTGACCAAGCCAACTGTAGTGGTTTCTATGGATGAGCTATGCTAAGGAGTAAGTGACTGAGAGATCCCTTCTAGCAGTGCATGGACTGGTGGTGGGGGGGAGGTGTTTGTGTTTTGAGTTACAACACATCTTGAAGAAGAGCAAAATTCTTATCTTTTTTTTAAGACCACTCTTTTTCTTCCTCCAGGAAAGATGATCATGTGAAATGAGCCTTATTACAAAATTGGGATTTGTAACCTTTAGTTAGAAACTTACTGCCATCAGGCTGTCTAAAGGGGCTCTGCTTATGCCCCCTAACGCTTTTCCTTGTGCAGCAGCAAGGTATGCAATTATTTGTGTTTCAAATGTGTATAAAGTGATGAAAACTTAGCACCAGTAGGAGCACGAATGGGTTGTGGTTCTTGAAATCCTAGAATCTGGGCTTTGACATCAGGTGTTACCCTTTAATTTATTTTTTTTTTTATAAAGAGTACATGGAGAACTTGCACGAGCCATCACGTAAGAGGGTTTTGTTGTCGATAGCTTTTTGCAACTAATTAAGCTCATTTGACATTTAAAATTTTCTCACTAATGCCCCATAAAACTGTAAATTTTTCTAAGAAAGGAAGTTTTAATGCTAAAATAGCTTTTTTTTTTCTTTTTCTGTAGTAACTTTTTTCTTTTATTATTGAAGCAGTAGCCTGAAACCTTGGAAAATTTTCTGAAACTTAGAGTTTTGTAGCAAGCATATGGTAAATTTCAAATTTTATGAGGAAGGAAGGAGATACCTATGAAAAATCTAGAAATATCAATTATCTAAGAAACTTAAAATTTACTTCTCTGTGTAATTTTACATCTAATAATTTATGACATTGTCAAATTATATGCTAATATCAATGATAGACTTTTAATCAATTTTTAAAATGTTTGCTTCTCATACTGAGTGCAGCAGAGGCAGTTTCTCTATGACATTTGTATATAATATGCATTATTTCTATCATGGCAAAAAAAAGGCTATGGCACTTCCACAGCTCACAAAATCTTCTGACTTTGCCCTTTTCATTATGTTTGGCACTAATTTGTGTGTGCATCTGATTCCTTAAAAAACCAGTTGTGATTATTTTAAAGATTGAATTAGTTTTAATTTCGGAGGACCAGTGTCTGTTGGCTGTCTATGGTAAGAAGGAAGGAAAAACACACACATGAAACTCACTTTCAGAAGATAACTGGCATTGCCAGCAAAACCGTTAGGTTATCAATATTAGTTTAGACTGAAAACTTGTGTATTATAAGGATTTTTTTTCTGCATGGCAGGAGAAAGTAGGGAAATCACTGGCTGCAAGATGGAGGTGAAGCTGACATGCACATAAGGCTGTCCCCTTTTGCCCTGCAGGTAATGTAGCATGCATCAGGACTTTGCTTACTGCACAAGGTGTTCTCCTTCAGTACTGGAGAAGTGGCAAATCTGCCAGCTCAGTAAATCCAAACATGCTTAATTATCCTGTTCATTTTTCTGGAATAGGAGAACTGGGAAAAGCACCTGGGTCTGTCATGTGCTGCAAGTCCATCTGCACAATTAGTACTGCTACTGCAGAGGAGACTACTTTCCATCAGCACTGGGCACTGCTTGTTCACTGGAGTTGGGGAGCATCAGTAGGGTTTAGGGCTGCATGCAGTCACAGAAAAGCATGATCCCTGTTTTGAGGTGTAGTCCTATATCCTGTTGAAATTCCTGTTAGGATCCTCTTGTGATCCACTTGGCAGAAATCTCTTGAGAGACATGTTATCATGACTGAGTTTGTGACTGAAGACACAGTGTCAAAGGGAGGTGAATTTGAGCCCTTGAACCATTGGTACTAGTGGATGAACTGGCAATAAAATAAAATGGCTGTTCAGGTTTTAGTAGCAGTTAAGAGTTACTGTTCTCTGTTCATGTGTAGCTCTTCTTAAAATTCTCCTTCCCTAACATACTGGGAATGGAATAATATACCAAAGGCAATGTGTAGCTCGATTAGGTTGTCCACTATTTTTATTCCTCTTCAAAATCTTTCTGCTGAACCTCAAGTTCAGCAGAAATCTCTGAGCAATTCTTTCAAACCTTCACACCTTTCTCATAAATTAATAATTTAACATTGCAATATTTTTTTATGTTCTGAACTGTCCCAGAGCCATCATGAAATGACAGCTGTCTCAGACAGGCCCAATTTCATGGCCTCCAGGGTGGAGAGGTGACAGGGTCATGGACAATTGACATAGACTGTGACGCGCAGTGTTTTAGACAGAGCTCATGGCAGCTTTCCATCCTTAGGATGCCTCATGTGCCCTGCTAGTATTCTTTGCCTTCACACAGAGATCAAGCATTTTCATAATTCTGACAACTTTAATTTGAAATATTTAGGGGAGATGTCACTGGGGACAAAGACAACATTGTATATCTGTGCAAGAAATTGATACTCATTCTTCCTCATTGAAATCCTGATCATTGCAGTCTTGTAGTGAAGATCCATTTTATTAGAACAGAGATTAGATCCTGGGAAGCAAGAATATGGATTAGTCTTCTAAGAGAATACTGCTCAGGGTTTCTTCTTCAGGTACTGTATCTGCCTCAGGAAATGAAAAATAAACAAGGTAAAGCTCCACTGACCACTGCAGTATTGCTAGTTATGTACTGATTTAATTGTTCTCTGTAGATGNGGAACTAGAAAATTATTAAAATTATTAATCAATAGCTTCTCCTTTACACTGGGACACATGGTAATGTTTCTCAGTTTGCCTCAATACCTTTCTTCTTACAGTCATCACAACATGTCTACATCATTTCCCAGCAGCAGTAGTGGCATCATCATCATTGTCATTATTATTATTATTATTATTGTTAGTATTGTTATTACAGCTCTAGGTATGGTGGAAAGATCCAAATAGCTTGCCCAGTGTCATACAGACTGTGGGAAAACTACAGCTAAGAAAAGAATTGTAATTTTTTTTGTTTCAAGATCTTGAAAAATCTTCTGTGACTTCCCCGAAAGAAGAATTTCTAGAAC
>VZTN01036679.1:58841-84954 GCA_013400515.1 Erpornis zantholeuca
AATTGTTCTCTGTAGATGGCTGAAAAGAGATGTTTGAAACCATGTCTGAACAAAAAAAAAAAAAAGTGGCTTATCATGCAAGATGAGACATAAACTGTTTTGGTTTACTTTGTCTTTAGAGATAAGTGTTTGGATTAAATGGAAGTGAGTAAGAGCATTATATCTCATCTGATAGCTGTCTGGGTGGCCCAACTGAAACACAGTTTCCATTGAGAAAATCTCTGCAGATAACAGACATATATTAGCAGTTGATGAGAGTGAAAAAACTAATGGAACTAGAAAATTATTAAAATTATTAATCAATAGCTTCTCCTTTACACTGGGACACATGGTAATGTTTCTCAGTTTGCCTCAATACCTTTCTTCTTACAGTCATCACAACATGCCTACATCATTTCACAGCAGCAGTAGTGGCATCATCATCATTGTCATTATTATTATTATTATTATTATTGTTAGTATTGTTATTACAGCTCTAGGTATGGTGGAAAGATCCAAATAGCTTGCCCAGTGTCATACAGACTGTGGGAAAACTACAGCTAAGAAAAGAATTGTAATTTTTTTTGTTTCAAGATCTTGAAAAATCTTCTGTGACTTCCCCGAAAGAAGAATTTCTAGAACAATTACTTAAGACAGCATAATAGTATTTCCCCCCTGGATCTTTTGGTACACAGCATCATGCATTCCTTTCCCTCTGCTCCATGGTGTGTTCTTTACAGGACTTGAGCCTTGCATACTTTGCAAATGTAATAGTGCAGTACTGCTGGCAGCTCCCATGTACAGCAGCCAGCAAATCTCTCTTCTTCTGAATATTGTATGAAAATCATTCAGGCCAGTCTTCTTGTTTGGCCTGCTGGTTTTGTATGCAGACATCAAGTGTTGAAATGGAAGCTGGAGAATTGTAGTACATTCTGGCTGGACTATTCTGTGTGTTTTTGGAATGTGCTTTTGCAACCTGCATTGCTTAATCACATCATTTGTTATATAATATATTGTTGATGCATGGATTCAAAATCAGATGATACTGTGTTTAGAATAAAAAATGTGTTTCCTATTGACATGTGGAAATTTCCATATAAAACAAGCCAATGCTTTTTTATTATGTTTCTGCATTGAGATTTTGAACTCTACATTGTCCCTGTGTTTAAGAAGCATGAAATAATTCACAGGATGAGTACTTTGTGAAGGAATCCCTGGGTCAATACATCTTAGGCTGGATTTTGTTTCAAACCTTGGCTGACAATGCCTGTTCTTTGCATTTGCTGTTAAGATATATTCATGTGAAAGTACACGTATCTCTATGTAATGGTACATGAATCAAAGGTGAACTTTGTAAGGAAAGAATATGGAAAGATTGTGTTTTTTTGTTCTTTGATTTTATTTCTTTGCAAGGTACTTGCCTATATGTTGTAAGAAAAGAAATTATTTTATAAGAAAAGAACGCCTGTAAGATTATTTTAAAAATCAGGTTATTCTTTCTTTATTTTGCTGTTGATATGTGGCTTGAGAGAGAAAAAATATTTAGAAGACACTTGGAGAAATCTTTATGCAAAAGACAAGATGTAGGCTGCTGATTGCTAGGCATGTGATATAAATAAGCTTTAAGTGAAATAAATATGTGAAGCCCCATTAAGGTTGAAGATATTATCTAGAGAGTTTTTAAGTGATTTAAGGAGTAGTCCTCTCTCATCTTTAGGTACTTGTAATATGAGAGAATGAAATAATTAATGTTCTAAAAAAATAAGAAGGGGCAAAACATTCCTCTTTTTTTTTTTTTTTTTTTAGTCTTGCTTTTCCATGTTCCTATCTCTCTCTCTATTCACAGTATCTTTCCACAATCTTAATATGTATAGGTCACCTTTAGTGTCAAAGAAAATAGTGAGCAAGTTATTTAAAGTACATGTTTAGGGGTAGAATTCAGTGAAGCAAGTTATCATTAAAATACATGTGATTAGCCCCCAAAATGTCAAAATGAGACAGACCTACTAAACATTAGCATATTATTAGAAAGATGCCTAGCCTTCCATATCCACTGCCCATTTCTTTGATGCTTACAGTTTTAATGCTAGCTTTGTAGACAGGCTAAGTATGTGAATTCCTTCCCTCGCTGATGTAATCAAATAGAATTAATTTTTATCCAATTTTTTTTCTGATGGAATTACAATTCTAAAAAGCTGCAGGCTGGTGATTCTCTGAAGGACCTTAATGCTCTATTTGGAAACTTGATATAGAGTGAATTCTTTTCTTCAGCTATTCCTTTCTAAGTGTCTCTCAAACATCTGGCATTTAGGATGTTTGCCCTAACTTAGTTATTTAAGTTTGTCAAGGAACAGCACCCTACAGCTGTATTCCCGAGAAATTGCCATGGAAATCAAAAATAGCATCCTGAGGAATAACACTGAGGAACAGTGTTCCTCAAAGCAAACTGCATTCATCTCAGCTAACAGCAGCTCTGCCAGAATTTTGCCTTTCAAAAAGAGGAATCAGGTGCTCTGCTGTATGACATTATGTGAATGTTGGTGTTTTAGTCACAAGAGAATCTAATTTTTCCTTTATTAATGGTCTGCTTAGTATATGCTTGCAGGATAAGATTTTTTCATTCTGTATTTTAAGCTTTGACAAAAATAAAACTGAGTGTGTGAGGTCATATTTGGAACTCTAGAAAGCATTTTTAAACTCAAACCATATCCTTTTTTCAAATGTGCTACCATTTCAGTTATGAGTTTAACAACGGCAATATGTTCTGAAGACTGTAAGTTATTACTGTTATACATTCATATCTGTTACAAACATGCACATATTTTTTAAATGGTTAATCCCATTTTGAAGGCTTTGATGACTGTGCACCCTATACCAATAAGTATTAAAGTGTGGGATTGCTATTTAAAATAGGTAAATTTCACAAAAACCCCTTACACATGAGTCATTTAAGGAAATTTTTCTTATATTTTCTATAACCCTGATCCAGTAGGAAGGGAACTTCCTGCCCTTTCAAATGACCTTTGATCAGAGTGTGCTGTCCTGCCATCACTGCTTCTGTCTCTTAGGTAGTAGAGCACATTTAAATAATTTACTGTCAACTCAAAGACAGTTACTGCATGGAGTATAAAAAGACATATTTCAGTTATTATTTCCCCATTGTTGTTAATTACAACTTCTCTAGGTAGTTTGTTCCTAATCCACTGTAACACAAAGTACTAAGGGTTTGTTTAAGATGTTGCTGAAGTACTTTAGGTGAATGCTTTTTGTTTAATATTGCGTAGGATAGATGATGTTTGCACACTGGAAGGTCTATCTCAGCTCAGACCTTAAAAACAACAGATTAGATGCACAAACATTAGAATGTACTAATGTGTTCACAGTGTTCATTTAATTGTAGCCTCTCTTATATCTCAGTAAGTAGCTGAGAACTGGACTAAGAAAAAATAAGGGAGTCCTATATTACACTGCTGTAGAATTTCACCCCCCTTTGAATGTGATTTCCAAAGATTTGTGTGCTGGATTGCTCCTTACCTAGTATTGGTTCTTTTTTCTTTCTCGAGGAACATTCTTTTTATATCTGAACCCAGTGTCTGCAAATTATAAAATATTCTTAATCTGCATCCTGGATTTTAGACTGGTCTCTTCTCTGGAGACATATTTTCTGTATGTTAGTGTAACATTCAATGGTAAGACATGTTGTGTTTTAAAGAAATGCATCCTAGTGACAAGGAAAATTAATCCATTTAGAAGGTGTTTCTCAGTGTCTCAATAATTTTTTAAGCATGAGGACCCTAAATTATTAGGAAGCTCTAAAAATACTTTGTTCCTTTGTTTTTGCTTGAAAATTAGCAGCGTGGTGTATTAACTGGATTTTTGCTTTACTATGAGTATTAGTATATATGAGAGTATTTGAAGTATTCTGAGGAGGGACCAGGGCTATGACGCTGTCCTCAGTTCAATTATCTTGACTTATAAAAACACAGAAAATTATCACCATCTTTGAAAATATTATTAATAATGAGTTGGTACAAACTACCTTGCCTAAAATACAATTAGTTGCTCTTGAGTTTCCGGTGCTCTGGCTGTTTATTCTCTTTCATGGCTGGTAGGATTTTGGGAGGTTCTCGGTGTTTGGCACATCATCTGTTCAATTTTTAATGTGCTTTAACATAAATTGATACACTGATAGCTTGAACTGTAACCAGAGATTTATCCTAGTCCCCTCTCTTGTCCCCACCCAGAAAATTCTGTGAGGCTTCTGACAGATATACAGAGATATGCCCCAGATATACAGTGGCAGGTTTAAATTAGATGTCTGAAATGGTTATTGCTATTGGCTGCCTACACTGCCTCTCTGACAGACATTGCTGTCTCAAGGCTGGCATGACTGATCTGCATGTCAACCACAGTAGTTTCCAGTCCAGCATATTAAGATTAACCACAGACAGAAATCATGCCCAGAACAGCCATAGGCATGAGTTAATGTGTCAGGCTTTTGGGGTGTGGTTTGTAGATCAAGCACTACTTGGATCTCAAATGCGAAGCAGATTTTGTCAGAAAAGCAGCTTCAGCCATCAGTGGTACCCCAAGCCCAGGTCACCTGGATGCCTGCCTGCAGGTGGGCACTGCTCAGGTGTGTTGGTACAGTGCACACCAGCTGGCCACTAGACTGATCTCCTTTTGCAAAACCGTGTTTAGAAAGGGACAAGCATGGTTAACCTCTCAAAGCCAGCTCTGCCAGGAGGGTGTCAGGCTGTGTGGCTTCACCCAAGCCAGATGTGTAGATGTGACCTGTGAAGACAAGCCCTTACTGCCACCCCTGGACCCCCAGGCACCGTCAGTCCTCCCTTGGTACCCCACTGTAATCTTTTCCTCCCCACCATGCCAACACTCAGCTTGGGTCAGGTGGTCTCCCTGATTCAAGCAGACATATCAAAAACCTCCTTAGTTTCTCTGTCTCTTTCCAGAGAAGCGGCTGCACGTGGGTGTGAACCCAGCTGATGTCAGGAGAAGGCTGTGCCATGCCCCAGCCAGCTGTCACTGGGCAGCAGTGCCAGCCAAAAGCCCTCGCTTACGGGGACACCATGCTCCAGCTTGTTTTTGTTTTTGTTTTGTTGTTTCATGCAATGTAAACAGTGGCCTGAGCTTGTGAACTAGAGGCTCTGTTTATATTCAAGGTTTGCACTGTGTCAGGCTTGTGCCTATTTATTAGGTACTTTTCCGCTTAAGCACTCAGTGTATCTGCAAAGTTGAGTGCGGATTGGGGAAGGGAAGTAATTTGCTTTGGTTTTCTCTACCATAAAGTTTCCCAAGATAATGCATGGTGCAAGGATAGACTCAGCACCATGCAGCATCATGTTAATAGTATGTTCACGTTACAGCCTGAAATGCACTGTCCTAAACACACTGTCCATTTTTAAACAACACTGTTGCAACAACAGAAAGATCTAAGTGGTAGAGATTTCTTTGGGATGCCTGTAGCAGTGTTTTCTGCACAGTCTGCTTTGGAAGCACCTTGCCTTAGAAATGGAAACTTACAGAAATAGTTAAACAATCTTGGTTAAATACATGCTCCATGGTCAAATACGTTGCTGATGCTTAAACAAAATCGCATAATTGTAGTTGGAAATAATCTTTATTGAAACTATGCTGCTCAGCCTGCTAAGTGAAGCATTCTCAATGCATAAAATACTGGCTCTGTGTTCACATTTCTTTATGGCTGTCTGTCTCATGCACTTGAGGTTGGGAGTACTTGTGGATGGAAGAGGAGCACCTGGTGGTTGTAGTAACGGCTGCATTTGGCAATACCTGGAAATCTTGTGTGAAAGTGAAGGGGAGCAGAGCTCACCTCCTTCCCTCACTGCAGTTAATCTGCCTCTTCCCCTGCTGTCCCAGTATGGCTTGGGCTGCTGCTCTGCCAGTGGTACTGCTGGAGCCTTATTGTGTCTGTGCCTTTTAGTTATTTGGGAGGACTGCCAGAGACTCCCCTGATGCAGAGAATGGGAAGAGGACTGGTTTTGTTTTGGTTTTTTTTTAATGGTTTTTATTTCCATAAAAGCAAAAGAGAATTTCTTGGTATATAGAAGACTTCTGTAGGCTGGGGATGTTCTTCCACCTCAGCATCACAGACCTGCTGCATGCAGTGAACATGGAAGGGATTCTCCAAGGTATTTGTAGTGGAAAATATTAGGCAAACCAAATGACTACGAGCTCCACTATATGGAAATGCATGTATGTGGGAGTTTGTATACATTTGCAGTGCAATACATACATGAGAGGAAGTGTTTGTGGAAACTGGTAGAAAGGAAGAATTGAAGAAAGGTAGAAAAGAATTGTTTTGTTTATTTTGTTTAAAAGGCTTAGCCAAAAACTCATGGCCTTCTGGGAAAGATACTAAGGTAAATAGAATGTGTGACTCATTTTTTAGATAGACCTGAATAAGGAGGGAAGAGGTTAGTAACAATTGATACAAGACAGTACTGGTTTCTAAAATACTTCTTCTATGCTGTATGGTGCAAACCACTGAGGGCAATCTGTTTCCTGTAATCCAGGTATTATTTATTAATATTTTTATGTGAACGCTGAGGCACAGTGAACTGAGTTAGACACTTCTTAGATAATTGTACTTTAGGTGAAATCACTTTTAAAGTACAAAATCTAAAAGTGACAAGGTATGTACTGCAGGAACACGCAAGTCTTTGCAGGTGTGGATCAGAGAACATGATCCAGATGATAACAGACTTTTCATTACTCATGTTAGTGTGCATTGCACAATTCAAATGCCATTGAGAAATGAAACAAGAATGCTGTTGTCCACTGAAATCTGGAACTCAGGTTGCAGTGGAAGTTCCATAACTGTCCTGCATCCTGACATAGTAAATACATTAAACTCTCTTACATTTTCTGCACACTGTGCTCAGGAAGATGGATGAAGAAAAAAGTACTGTCATCAGTATTAGGTTGATATCTGAACAGCCACCTGAAACACAGTACACTCTTACCTGCATTATACATTGCTTTTATGAAAAATCCAGTTCTCAAGTCTATTCTCAGACCCTTCATTTACTTCAGTACCATTACACCATTTCAGATGAGAATGGTATTTGTTCTGTACTTCAGTACCTCCTAGGAGAGCTAACTTAAAACTGCCCTACAGGGCTTGCAGTCTTAATCTGACCTAATTTAACATCAGAAAACATAAAGACAATACTTTTCCCCACCAATCAACCCATGTTCCTCAGCCCCAGATAATCCTTGGGTGTTGCAATAACTATTGTGTCCTCATCTGGGCCTGTCTTTAGGACTGCAGTCAAAACTTAGCTAGGCATCTGTGAAGGGACATGGTTTAGTCTGTATTTTTCTGGATTCAAAGGTTATGAAGTTGCCTGCTAAAATGGCCTTGTCTTGAGCTCTTCGTTAAGCAGACAATATTCCAAGGAAAAAACAAGAAGCTGCTACAGTAAAGTGAATTTTTAATTTTATATTCCTCTACATATGCAGTACTCTACAAACCTGGTAAGTGGCACTGCTTGTGATTATTAAAGATTTCTTAAGATGAACACCAACTAAGATAATTTTAAAATATTTACCATAATTCAAGAATTCTTTGAATTATGATTAAGGAGAATGAGATGTTAAGAAAATCTCATTTGCACATACCCTTCTTACCTGCACTTGCCCATGATAATGACATTTTGCTTGACAAAAATTATAAGGTACATGCTTAATGTATCTTTAATCGTCTCCTCATGTAATTTCTCAACTGAAAATGAGAGTGTCATTAGTTGAGTCACCAGTGCTCCTTCCCCCTTCTCCATACTTGACTTGGAAAACTTTGCTAGGACGTATAGAAATGTACAGCCAGCAGAGGCTCCTGTGGGGTCTGTCAGGGCAGACACGAGGCCTTCCCATGGCTCCTGGAAGCCCATCCCTCCTCACAGGACATTTCTTCCCATGAGATGGAGTGAGTGTCTGCCATGGTGCTGTGTCCTTCTCTCTGTGGGCTCTGAACCAAGTGCCCCATGGGTCAGAGTGAAGACTGTGACTCGGCTGAATTGTTGGCACTGACACGAGTCCCTGTGCCAGGGAGCGCCAGGCACACGCTGCTGGAACAATGCTTCTGCAGAAGCTTTGTGGCTGGACAGGCTGTCAGGGTGCTTTAGTGGGGGTGTAAAGGACCTTCATGTGAACAAGGAGAAGGAGACACAGTTCTTGACTTTTGTGGAGAAGTCCTGGCATTCCAGTTCTCTGTGGGCATAAGCAGGCAGAACATTGCCAGGTCAGGGAAAGCAAGTGGGTAGAAGGGCAGAAAACGGAGACACGTACTTATACTGCCTTGCTGCTTTATGGAAAGGTGAATGATAAATAGAACAAATCATTTATGAAGGTGGCAATAGAATATTGGCCTTTCTCTAGAAAAGGAAGGAATTTGGAAAAACTGGGAATTTGAGTGAGCCTGACAATCTTTGAGATCACCTTGGAGAGGCTTGTCCATTAGTGATGAGTGCTGTGATTGGCGCTTTTGTCTTGTACCTGAGGGGACATGCTCAGGGTTGCTGCTGGTCCCCAATGTGAAGCTGAGGAGTCTTGCTATGTGGACAGGATGGTGGCTCAGTGACAGTGAGTCTACTGAATTTAGTTCCCAGTGTTGATGAAACTCTTTTCTTAATGCCCCAATGGCCCTCAGGAAGAGATTTTTCTTTTTCTTTTCACACTAGAGAAATATATATGGTGAAGAAAGATCACAGGCAAAACCTAACTTTACTAACCAATCTCAAAATAAAGGAGCTCTTTTGGTTGCCCCCACGATGTCTGGGGTAATTTCATTCAGGCTGTTAATTAAGGTAAGCTTGGTGAAATGTCCTAATGCCCTGAACTGGTGAACCAAGCAGTGGATTTTGCTACCTGTGTGCAAGAATATTGTGCTTGCTTCCTTTAGCTACTGACATAAATAGTAACTCGTTAAAGGGCATAGCTCCAGGCTTTGCCTTAAGAAGTAGATGAAAAGATAATTGCTGGATAAGCAAGCGAGCATGCAGCACTGTAAGAGCAAATGAGACTGGTTGTGAACCAGTAACAATCTTCTTTCAATCAGCCTGGTTTTAAGGCTGTAATCTCCCCTGAGAAGGTCTCTGTCTCCACGTTGCGTGGGTCTGAGAGCAGCCTCGCTTCTTGGTCCTGCGTGAGGCCATGGGCACTGAGGGCAGGCCTCTGACTATGGCTTACAGCTCTGCTTCTTACCCTGCATAAGCTGATCTGCTTTCAGTTTTGTTGGTATTCTGCTTGGCATTCTTTTTGTGAAGTGCTTTTTTGTTTTGTAGAGACCTATTTATCCCTCCCTTCCCTGCACTGATGGAGGTTTATTAGATCGCATGGCAGCCTGCCATCTTCCTTATTAACCAAGCTTTTTCCCAAATAAACATGCTCCTTGTGTGCATGTCTCCTATTTATGATTTACTTCCCATTATAAAGCTACAATCTACAATATTAAAAATAATACACAGACAGATGTTTATGAGATGCCGAACAGGGCTTTATTGTACTGACTCTGGTATTTGTGGTTTACATTTCTTTAATCTCTAGCAAAGTGTGGTTCCTCCCACCCTCCCCAATTTACTGCTTCTGCCTCTTATTATCCTTATAACAGGTGATGATGCCCTTTAAACACATTTTCTCTCAGGCTCTTACATTCTGCAATATTAGCAGGAGTATGAAGAAGTATGATGATGTACTTAAAATGGCGTCTTTATGTAAGAAATTAGAAATTAGGCCTTTATTCTGGAGGTCTAGATCTGCCTAATGCCTTAGGTTTTAATTTTATACTTTTTCAAATCCTGTGCTGCCTAGTGTAACTCTGAAGTTCCTTGTAACTCATTAAGTACCGCTCTCTTATGCTAAGATAGGCACAACAAAGCCTCTCTAGCTTGCTCTCCAAGGACACCCACACTGTCCTAGGCCCAAAAGTGCAAACCTTCTTGGGGAGGGGGGGGAAAACTTGGAGAAATTACATCATTAGCTAAAGTTTTAATTGGCAAATTTATGCTGATATGCAAATGGACCAAACCTGTAAAAGTGTGAAGAACTCATGACCTGTTGTCCTTGGGGTCCACTGAGGCAGAGGAGCCTCCTGATCCTCAGGGTGTACCTCTGAAGGCCTTTCAAACAAATACCTCCTTTATTCCCTTATTCCTGTCTAGTCTCCGTTTCTAGGTTAGCCATTTAAGGCATCATGCCCACCCAGAGGCAAAGAAATTCCTTCCTTTCACTTGTATGACTCCAGTAGGGTATTTGATCACCCTCTGCTGGCTGAGCTGCCCGGACAGCTGCCAGTCTGGTGGATTTTGGGAGAGCGCCTTTCTGCTCTGGTTAAGTCCCAGACATCACTTAGGATTTCATTTTGTGCGTTTGAGCCGCGTTGCTACAGTTTAGTCACAACAGTTTGAAATCACTGGCTGCATAAATGGGCTTTTATTTTTTATTCGAATGGATGGGAGAGAATTCAGCCCCTGGGTCAGATAATCATCTCAGACCCGTTAAATAAGTAGCTGTGACATGCATCATAACAGTGGCCTAAACCACCATATTTTTTCAATATGACACTTCGTTGATTTTTTTCCTTGGCCCGTGGTTGGGCTTACATTAGAAAAACAAACAGCACTTAGCTATAATTAAAAATGCCCTACGGTAAGTGGGATGACAAAACAATGGGAATGCTGTTCATATGGATGAAGTCAAGTGTAAATGAAGTCTAAAAGAATTAAGTTGAATGCAAGGATAAAATTATCTTGTTGGCTAGTCACAGAAATTATAAAATAAGCCTACCGAATACATCAGATCTTGCATTTAACAGTAAAATATTTGATCAGGGTAGATTTTTTGCATCATGAGGCAAATCCATCTTTTGCTGTAGCAAGAGAAACATAACCTTCAATTAACTATTCGAAACTATTTGAAATGCAGTTGTGTATTAATTGGTAATTGTAGAGAGTTTTATGCATACAAGCATCTACCTTGAACATATGTGAAATATACTTATTTGTACTACTTGCATTCAGTTTCTAAAAATAGGAAACGTTCATAACAGTATTCTTAGTATTCCTTTTTTTCAAGATAGTAAAGTTCTACCTGGAAGTATGTTTATTAAAATTTTATGTTGAAGAACCTCTCTATCATAAAGATACTTTTTAAAATTATGCTCCAGACATGATTACGAACATAGTAAAACATAATTAGAAGAAGGGTTGATATTTTTCAACCTCCAGTAGCTGTCATTTTGCTTCAGGTTTAGCTCTAGTCAGAGCCTTGCTGACCAACCGACAGATGTTTCACTAATTGCCACTTGAAAATGAAAAGGGAAACTGTCTAGCTTTGAAACATTATTCATGAAAGAAGGATCATGCTGGCTTGTTTTCAGAACAAGATCTTTTCCCCCTGTCTTGTCTAGACAGGCCAAGTACAAGACTTTGTACTGAAAAGGGCTCTCTGGTGTGTCATTAGGCGTATTGGTCTAGTCTGGACTAGTCTGGATTCCCTGCCCCGTGTGTTTTGAGGTCACTCCTTTTATTTTTGTACAGACCTCTGCAGATTTATTTCAGTTTGACAATACTCTAATATTTGCTTTCTATTACCTCTGTCAACCTGACTTTGATCCAACTTGCTTTACAAGGAAGGGTTCTTTTCTAGTTTTAGTGAAAGCACACACCATTTAAATGCATTCACTAAGCAAACTAATTAAAGTACAGAATTTTTGTTCACAAGTTGCAAATACCAGATCCTAAGTATATTCTGTGTTCAGAAGTATCTGCATTTTCATTGAATAATCTGTTTAATTGATTTATTCTGTTCCTACAGTCCATTTTTCCTTTGAGTATTTCTCTCAGACTTCAACAGAATGTGATTATGTGGACTAAGTTTTGCAGTTTTGTGTCCTCCATTAGATATTACATTTTGTTAGATTTAGACCTTACTTCTGCATGTGTGAGAAAAAGAGGAAGCCTCAATGCTATGCAGGCACTCCTCAGCATTAACCAAAACATTGGTGTGACATCAACACTTTCCTATAACACTGTCCAACACTGTCTGTTTGGATCACAAATCCAAATAGCCACCATAGAGTCTATTGTGAAGTTAACTCCATCCCAGCCAAGCCCAGTAGAGGATGACTGCTTCCTTGGCAAATAGATTTGGTGGGAGATCAGAAGGCAACGTGATTTTTGACAACACTTCCCATTTTCAAATCAACACAGAATTCCTGTGGTATTTTGAGCAACCTTCCAGTTAATGCAGGCACATTGTCCTGCAATGTCCACAATGTCCACAAAAAGGGGACAAGAGGCCTGATGACTTTTTTAATGCACCTTCACAATGGCAGTTTTCACCTGCATGAGGGAATGAGGAAGTAGCCATAATATTTTGCAAGAAAAGTAAATTGAGTCTGCTTTCTGATTCCAAATTTCAATGTAGTCTGTTATCTATGACAAACCACCCCCCCCCCCCCCCCAACCTTAAATCACAAATTCTTTCTTCTGGTTAGTCCTCTTATGATAATGTTAGTTAAACCCCAGAACTTTAAGACTTTAATACAGCTACAAACAGTGTAATGCTTTGTCTAGCCTTTTATCTGAAGACCGTATAATCTGGTGGCAAACAGACATCTAGAGTTCTTAGCTTTAACTGCTTTTAACTTGACATTGAGCATTTTATGTCAGCCATGGGGGAAGCATGGGAAGCATTACATTACATTAGGACTCAACACCAAGGCATAGGAAAGCAGTAAATGGTTAGCCAGTGTAACATGCCACATATTGAAACTGGAAGCAAATTTGATTCTTTCTAATAGAAGTATTATGTTCTTTACCACTATAATTTAACCCTGTGTTATATTCTTCATTTAAGATACCTGGAGAGTTTGAATCCTGTCCAAGGCAACTTTTCTAACCTTCCAAGCCAGCTTTGTTCATTTTTTGTTACAGTTTCTTCATGAACTTGCAGAAAGCATTGTAATTATCATATTGCTAACATTGAGCCTCCTTTCCAAAAGTAATTGTTAATGACCTTTTCAATTCCATGGGTTTCAAAGGCTTACTTCATTTGGTTATGACTTTTTTAATAGTTTATACTTAAAAAAAATCTAAGCCCTTCAATGCCTCTTCAGTTCTTTGTTGTAGCAGAGAAGGACAGGATGACAAACAGAGGAAAATATTTTGTTTGTACAGTATTTTATTCTACAGTTTTAATAGGTCAGGTACTGCAGGGCTGGACTGAAAAAGCTTAAATTTTAGGACCTCATTTAGGCAAATACTAATTTTATAAGTGCACTTTCAGCAAGTGAAATAGATCAGATTTTTTTCCCCACAGGAAATGCTCGTTTTCCTTGCATTTTATGCCTTATGTCTATATTCCTAAGTAACATTTCATATGGTACACATATCGATGCATACAATTTTTTGTTGCAGTAGGTTCTTACTAGTATATTTACCAAAACATCATTAATACTCTTGGAAAGTGTTTAGAGTGAAGTCTGCAAATTGCTTTATCTATAAAGCAAATGAAAAATGAAAATTAATTTGCTCCCTTTCTCAATTTCTTTTTCCTCTCCTTTGCTATTACCACGCTTGCATTACACAACAGACACATGTGAGTAAGAGTCACACCTCTGTAACTGATTCAGGGACTTTTTAGAATTGGATGTCCTGTTGTCTCAGTTCAGAGTAAGTTAAGATTAAAGCAAAGTCTTTTGCTGATACTGTTGAAGAGGAACATTCTGTCTCTTTGCTGGAAAGGACCAGAAATCATCTCTCAGAAGCAGAATCAGCCAACCCATACTGCAGCCTTAGGGAAGCCCAGGGTTCAGGGAATGGCACTCCTTTAATAAACTACTTGTGCGTGTTTCTAATTCTGTCTGCTTTGCCTCTGCTTGTGAATGACAATCACCAGAATTTGTCAACATGCTGGTAGTGTAATCATTACATTTTAATTTGTCTAGATATAATGTGCTCTTTGTTCTATATGTGCAGTGCATTTAACTTTGTAACAAGCCTAGTGAGAAAGCTTTTTATAATTGTGTGTATATTTTTGTGAACATTTCATAATTACATCTCCAATACTTGCTATAAAGTATACTTGGTCTCAAAGGCATTGTTCTCATGACAGAATCATATTTAGGGGGAACTGTTTTCGTTTTTTTTTTTTTTTGGTAAGAACAAAATGTAAAAACTACAGCATGCCTGCATTTAGCATTCAGACACCTTGTAGGTGTTTTAGAAGTTTACTAACTTTTAAAGAACACTTAGCTTGTGGGATTTCGATGTGCAGACAGCAAGTGCTTGATTGTAATTAGGTGGGAGACTGGCAAATTCGCTTTGGGAAGGTAGTTAAGGAATTGTCTGTGTCTGGACAGGATTGTTCCTGGTTACAAACTATATTGTTGCCTTACAGCTGATGCAAAACTTTTTTATTGTGGGATAATTATTATTTTTATTAATAGTGCTGTCTTGCCCCAAATATGCAAGGTGCCACACAAACACGTATAAGAACGTGGTTATTGTTCAAAGTGAACTATAATCAACACGAACTGCAAAAACTACTGCTTGTTATTAAAAACGGTGAATTTTCCCAAGTGGATTCTGGTGATCAGGGATGTGTCACATATATTTGCACACACAATGCTACAAGTACAAAATTGTTTGTTTTGGTGTGGAAATGCCAAAGAGCCATCCACCTTTACAGCATCTACTTGAAAAATATTGTCATTTTAGCACTGATGAAGGGTAGGCATCAATTTTCTCACAAATTTTTTGTTTTGGTTTCTTTTTTTTTCCTTTCAGAGTGCAAATTCACCTGCGCCAGTGGTAAATGCTTGTATCTTGGTTCACTGATTTGTAACCAACAGAATGACTGTGGGGATAACAGTGATGAAGAGAACTGCCTGCTTGTAACCGAGCATCCACCTCCAGGCATCTTTAGCTGTGAGTATTGGCTCCTTGTGTGCATCCATGTATGTATGTATGTCAAATACGTCTGTTTACCTCAGAAATCAGTCTTTTTGGAAGCTTGGTCTGCAGTGTGATATCAAGGGAGTATGAGGCAGAGGAAGTAAATACTATTTTTCTCTGAACTAGCGACACATTTTCCCCAGGATTCTAAGCCTGGAAATTTGTAGTTATTCAAAAGAAGTTTGTGCTATGGACATTGGGGTTATAATCATATGGATGATACGTGGCCTCTGAGAAAGTGTAATTAAATATTTGTTTTCCAAGGTTCTACAAAATATTATATGCTCTGTCTGTGTAAGAGCCTTTATATGCTATTAAGACTATAAAGAAAATTATAATCTTTCTGTTCATCATTCCTATTAGTTTTATTGCTGCTGACATCAGCATCATTTGGTCAGTTACTGACCTTTGTAGGTGTATATATTTAAAATAGTTGTTATTCTTTGGTGAAAAAATATTGCACACACAGTGCCAGAGTTTATCGCTAGAATTGCCTTCTTAGTGCTTTGCCCTCAGTGATGTACACCAAAGTCAAACTTTGCTTTTGCTTTTGTTTATTCTGCAGCAATTTCTTTTTAAATCACAATTCAGCTTTCTGGATGGGGGATAAATTTTCCAATAATTTGCTGAGGTACAATAGAAGTCATGTTTTGTTACTTCTGCTTTCCAAATAGTTAGGTTCTGCCCATACTGACATCCCTCAGTATTCTATTTCACTTCTGGTTGTGACTGTGTCTTAGGAATATCTGTTTTGTTATGATGTTATTAGTAATAGCAATTATGAGCAGCATGTCCCTGTAAATTTTGTAATTAATGCATGGGACTATAAGCAGGACATAGGATGAAGTCGGGTGTTAATTATACACCTGTTGCTCTTCTACTCTCTAAGCTCTAAGTGAACGTGTTCCTAAATGCTATACTCTAAATTGTTTAAATCTTGTACTTTATGTTACTTTGGTATCTCTGCAGTGATTTCAGTGGCTTTGAAATAATAATAATGACCTATATATTCTTTTAGGCTATTTAATTTTATTTTTGTTTTATTTTGTGTGGTTTTGAGTGGAACTCTCTCCCAAGTCTGAGGACAAGACATAGGCTTTGGTGATGGGTCCAAATCAAAAGGTCACATGTTTGCCCATAAGCTTGGCTTTAGAAAAAAAAAGATCAAAGACAGAAAAATAATACAACCATAAACTGTATTTAAATTATATTTATCATGTTCTGGCCATTAAACCAACTACTACATGGTAGAAATCAGTGCCAGCTGGTAATGGGAAACAACATTATTATGGACATGTCAGTTAGTTGTGCTGGCTTATTCCAGCTTTGAAAAAATGTTGTTGGAATACTTGCTGAAGTGAGGTCCCCAGGCCTTAGAGGGATGACACATTGAATTAAGAAATGTGTGCTTGCTTTTGCTCAATGATTTTAATGGGGATCCCTACCAGAGTACACCAGAGTGTATGCTCTTGAAATGTCCCAGCTGAGCAGGCTGCCTTTCAACACAGAAGTGCATACATTCATTGCCCTCTAATTAGTAACAAGACAGTAATACAGCTTAATAAGAGGAAAATGAGTATTAAAAAAAAAAATCACTTGAGGAATCTTAAACCAGGTATTTCTTTCTGGTCAGTGTTGCATATCAGCTCTGTTCTTGCATCTTCTTGCATGTGTGTAGTTGTTGAATGGGAAGGTAAGTGTTGAAAGGAGCCACTTATTAGTTTGTGCTGGTCTACATCCAAGCAGGGTGTCTTGTTTTTCCCTAGGACTGCCCTTGTCTTTACCTACAGCATATTGTTCTACAGCACTATGCCTTCTCCTCTGCTGTTTGTTCAAAGAATCCCTTTCTCATGCTGTATTCAAACCTTCTATCCTTCTGTGATGGAAAAATATTAATCTGATTTCAGAATTACACTCAGACTGCCCCCAAACAATGTCTAAATAAATAAATTTTCCTATGAAAGTTCTACTTCAGTTTATTTAAGCAGTATGTGCCATGATAGCAGTAGCCCATATTTCCCAGCTGCTGAAGCATTTCTCATTTGTGTTCTTGCCAGCAGCCAAATCCAGAATGTCTTGTTGTAGCTTCCCGTTCAGTTTAGTTAAGTTGCATGGGCAATGGCATAGAAAGATAGTTTTTTGTGGGTGACCTGCTCCCTGGGTCTCGTGATTATAAGAGATGCTATCTTCCTTTGTTAGAGGAGTTCACATCTCCTAGAACTGGTGTTTCTCTCTCCTTGCCATTCTTATATGGCTCCAGTGTGCTAACTGTTAATTCAGTCTTTTAAATCATAGAATGGTTGGGGTTGGAAGGGGCCCTGAAGATCATCTAACTCCAAGCCCCCTCTGGAACAGGTTGCTTTAAAGGCCCATCCAACCTGGCCTTGAATATTCCTATGGATGGGACACCCACAGTTTCTCTGGGCAACCTTTTCCAGTGTCTTAGCACTCTCACAGTAAAAGATTTCTTCCTACTACCTAATCTAAAGCCATTCTCTTTCAGGCCATTCCCCCTTGTCCTATCACTACATGCTCTTGTGAAAATTTTGCTACTGAATTCAGTGTCTCTAGTGTGCAAATGAAAATAAAATGTGTTTTTCTTCAGCCCTTTGGTTGTATTAATTTTCCTTTGCTGACTTATAGGTAGGGCTGCATTATGCTGCTACGTGGGCAATTCATTCTGTAGAGCACAGAGAAATAGGAGGGCAGCTGGGAAAATCCAAGGTCTGATTTTAGATGACACAAGCTGCAGTCCAGCAAGTTGATCAAAATACATGCAAAGGCATTTAAGCTGAACATGTTAAGGGAACAGCTTGCTTGGTTTACACTGGGATGCAGGTTTGGTGATGCATGTTGAAGCACATCTCTCCTCCTCGGTGTGGACACCCCAGTGCTACTGCATCTCTCCCTGCAGGTCGCCTTGTGCATAGCCCGTGTCAGTAGGGCTACTTGTTTTTGTTTTCATCAGCTGTAAAGACTTATTGATTGAGATAATGGAGATGACTGTTCTTTTAAGACTACTTGGAGGTCAAGGGTGTATTTAACAGCACAAAGCCACCATAGGAAAAATGAGGCAAAGAGTAGGATTTTAAACATTGCAGACTTGGCCTTGGCAGCAGCTTGCTCTTCCATGTGACCTGGAGAGTTTGGACTCCAAAGAACTGAAACAATGTGCCTGCCTCTAGAAGGACACAGTTCATTTGTTTGAGCATTTCCCTTTGTTTCACAACAAACGATCAGCCTGCCTTGTCCTGCTAAAAGTAAATTAGATTTTAAAATGGGAAGTGTAGTCTGTTGTCTGCAGACTGCAGTGTCCAAGTCGTATCTGTTTGAGAAGGGTTGCAGTGGTGGAGATTTTAGGGTTTTTTGTTATTGTTTGGTGGAAAACAGTACAGGTAGTTGTCTTTGCTGCGATATGTATGTGTTCGTGGGCATATCAAACACAAATATTGACATGCTTGGGAATTTACAGAAGAATAAAATAACTGAGAACAAATCCTTCTTGTCATGTGCAAATTATGTCTACATCAAATTTCAAGCTGTCAGCATTGATGGAGGTGATGTGTCATGGCTGTTTTGGCATAGAAGAGTTTGCTGTAGGAGTTCATTTTCCTCTGCAAGGTAAAAAAACCCAAACAAATCAAATATATAACTCTCCCTTTTACCACCCCCACCTACTGCTGTCAGCTCTGAGCTTTGTAGGGATCTGCAGGGGGTTGGAGAATGATTCTGTTTTAAAAACAAAAAGCTCAATCAAAGGAAAATATTTTGTTTAAAGAGACCTTTGGCATCCCCCTCTGACTGTGACACCGAATTTGTGCAGATAAAAACAACCGCTTAGATTTACATTTTGATTGTGCTTCTGCTTTCATGTGTGCCGGGCTGTCCCACTTCAGGTGAAATTTATCCATTTCTTTAAATATTTAGCAGTCTAGCGTTGATGTTAATGAAAGTCTGGCACTGCTATTTTGAGCATTGCAACAATGATAGTAATTTTCAGTGTCAGATTACTGCTTCTCGGAGGAAAAGGGAGATGGGAGGAGGGAAGAGCAGGGCAAAAAAAAATTGTTTCGGCTCTAATAGAGTTTGTCATCAGCCTGGCTGTGCCAGACAGATGGATCATGAATACTGTCTAGACGCTCTCTGCCTGAGTGGAGCTGTGGTCTCTAAGGACAAGCAGTGAGACGCCGGCTTAAGTGACTGGGGAAAGTCAGGACGTGCTCCCCTCTCAGCAGATAGCGATCCGGGCTGATCCTGCCCGGAGGTGCTGCGAGCCGGTCAATACCGAGCTCAGCTGAAACTTGGCTATTATGGGGCTTTGGGGGGGAAAGGAGAGGGATGTTGTAACAGCAGTATTGATTTCAGCTGCATCTGCCCAGGGACTGCGGGGTGATTTAGCTGGGAGTATAGATCTCGGGAGGGGGTGGATTGGGAGAGTCATCATCTAGCCATAAACCACATGCTTTAAAAAACTACGCGGTCACTTGTGCTTATCAGTTGCTTTAGTCACAGTAGATGCTGGAAAATGCTTACTTACTGGCTTATGTTTTCTCTATTTGGCCACTTGTTCGGAAGGATTCGTCTGTTTCCCTACCCGGGGCTCCCTGTGTCCCCGGCTGTTAAGATGAGGTTACATGAGGCTGCCTTTGGAAGGGAGAAGCTCTGGTAACCAGGTGAGACCTGTAGCCTAGGGCAGATCTTGTGCTATTTAGTGATTCTCATGCTGTTACTTGTCCCTTCTCTGTCACTAAGCACAATTAATGATAAGGAAGTTTCTAATGTAAATGGAGCAATAAATATTTTTTGACCAGTGGAGTTTTAACAAAAACTCAATTTGATACATGTGCTAATTTATTTAAAAAGCAGGGGGTTCTCTGGGGTTCAGATTACAGAATAAACCATAGCAGTCTGGATTTTAGTTCTGTATATATGTAGCTAAATAAGAAAGCTATTTTTATTTAGAAAATCCAATTGGTTTTTAGCCTATAGTGCAGTTGTTTCTTGAAGTGCTATAATCAGGTTCTGTGCTTTGTTTTGAAATAATTTCATCTTTGCATATTTTTGAAGCACATTATGGAATATTGGCAAAAGACACGATCTTGAAAATTTGGAAAAGAAACAAAACATGAAACTGACTTTAGTGTATTTTTTTCCTTAAAGTTTTGGACATATTTTTAAAAATACTTTATTTCCTGGCTTTTAATAAATGAAATAGAATCCTGGTCCTGTGAATGCTCTAACAAAGCTGCAGTAGAATTCAGTAATGCTAGAGTTTACCTATTCATCCTTTGGAGCCTTACACTTGGACAAGCCAGACACACACACATATGTGGCTGATAACAAACATGAAATGTGCTGGTACATTACAAACAGGGCTGGACTCGGGTCCTGGTAAGGAATTTCCATTGCACAAAGTTTCCAGCTGAACATTAATCATATATTTATGGTTAATGAGAAAAGAAAGAAACTCACAATACTGTGCAGATGAAAATGCAGGAATCTCAGTAGCTCTGAAATGCTATTTTATTCATTCTCAAAGTATGTAAGTCAGTTGTATAACATGAAATCAAGATCTAGGGAAAAAAAAAATCTGTGTTTTCAGTTGTCTAGAAAAGACAACTGTTTGTGTTTGCTCTTCATGCACATTTCATTCATCCTTCCTCCAATTCCTGTTAACTTTTAGGAAACTTCATCCGATACTAAATGTTACTGCTTACTTACAATTCTGTTGGGTAATCCTTGTGCTTCCTCCTATTCCCTTTTTTGGCTACTGATTTCTTACAGATGCAAAAGGGAATTTTAAGTGCTCAAAGTCTACTGTGTAGACTGATTTTTATGTATCTTAGAAAGTGATCAAGCTTCAGGTTGTAAATCTCAGGGCAGTATTGCCAGGCATAATGGGACTTTGTATTTTACAGTTATACTTGGCCCTTCAAGACACCAGAGCTCCTCCTGGACCACTGTGAGGCAGGGAAATGACCTCCCACAGACTCTGAGGGCACCCTTTTTACACACAGTTTCTCCACCAGAAGTGCCCAGTAGCATAAACATTTCATCAATGCAGGTGTAAAACTCAAGTATGAAAACCACAGTGCGGTCTCATACCACAGGCCCAATCCTCCCCCTGCACAGAGGAAGAGAATAAACTGTGAGACAATTATTTTCAGACATTATTTTGTGTACACCTAGTAGATGCTTGAACACTATATCAGAAATCATATAGAGTGTAACTGAGCAACTTTTTTTACTTTTATTTTCACTCCACATTAGTAAGTATTGTCCAGTGCTGCCCTTCCTCGCTACGTTTTCATTTGCAGGGGCCACACTGTGCTGTGGACTAAGACACAGCCTAGCTAAATCTCTCTAAGTTTTAGATGCAGTTCTGAAATCCTGCTTTGTGACTTTTACAGCCACAGCTTTCCCCATCATTCATTCAATTCACGTTGGTTATTGCTGGTAAATACTCATTAGCAGGAGCATTGCATTTGTACTGTGTTTGCACTTGCTGTAAGCCTGGAGGAGCCATCGGAAACTATTTCTCCTGTACAGCATTGGAAGCTGTTCAGGTGCTTAGGCAGTATGAAGATAACTTATATTTTCATAGAGTTTAAAGTGTTTTGTGAGGGTTTAATAAAAAATAATGTTTAAAAAACTCTCACAAGAAAGGGGCAATAAGTCAGACAGGTCACCTTCCTTCTCAAAGAATGCTGCAGACTGTAATGTTTGATCACTTTTCATTCTGCATGTGTATCTGACCATTTATCTCCAGAAACTCTCCATCTCCCTGATGAAATGCACCACCTTAATTTTTCTTCGGCAGGATCATCTTCTACTTCTTTAAAGTAACAACTGAGATGAAGGGGAATTGGGAGTTTGCTTGTAAGTTCTGGTACGAATACATGCACACTGAAATTTTTCTATCTGAAGTTTCTGTGTCGATTAGCATACAGCATCATGCTTATGCTCAAAGAGAAATCCATGCTTTTCAGTGATCTCTACAGTGGGTCTGTATTGTGAGTGATGTTTTTCCATTTCATGTAGTTTTTAACCAAAGTATGTTGCTTTGGTCATTAGTGTGTAGCTATTTTTCTCAGACTGGAAAGCCTGAGAAACCCTTATGCTCTCCACAGTTTTGCAAGTGCTTGAAACCGGCACAGGCCACTGTTGCCTCTTGTGGTTGCTCCTTCCCTTGTTCCTGTGCAAATGCTTGTGCATGCACACAGGAGCTGGGGTGGAGACTGGTCTGGTTCTGAGGAACTCTTAGAAACTTCCACTTTGTTTTGGCCACTGTCACGTCCTTGATTCTGTTCTCAGCTCAGCTGACCAAACTCTTGTGCCTGCGCAAAAGCAGAGGGATGTACAAGTGGCTCTGTTCAGTGGTGGCTTATCCTTGACTGGCTTAAGGTTTCTGTGCCTTAGTCTCTGCCTCTCTAAAGTATAGACCTTTCCCTGAATACAAAGGAGTTTGGGGATTAAGAACTAAGAGTTGCTTTCCCCCTTTTCCCTAATTCTGAATATCTCATTATTTGTCACTTTTTTAAATAGGAAAATGAAACAGAAGAGCGAAGCATCAGAATGAGTCTCTCAGGACCATCCATGGGCTTGGGTTCTTTTGGACTGAACCCAGGCTAGGACAATGTAATACACCATTTTGATAACCAAGTCCAGTTTGGCTTAAGTCATGGGGCTTTACTGGAATAATGTCAGCTAGTTAAATTATTACATAGGAACCACTCTCCTGGGTCAGATCAAAGGCCCAGCTAGCTCAGTATCAAATCTAGCACTAGCCAGTTGCAGAGGCTAAATGAAAGAGTAAAAGCAAATTAGATAAACAGTTCTGCTTTTCCCAGTAAACCTGATTCCTTGGAGGAATGCTGCACTGCTTTGCATGAAGAGCATGAGGTTGTCCTCTGGAGAGAATTTAGCATTTAGAGAGGGCAGGAATTGGGGTAAAGAGAAAACGCCTCATTTCAGAAGTGTGAGAATGAGTGAAGATCCACCAACCCTTCACTAACCAGTAGATGTGTGGGCACTGTTGGCTCTTCTATATGCAGCACATACTTTCCATGTTAAGGCATTCTGAATGTAGGACACGAACTAGAAGGTGCTGAATTTGTGTCAACTGGAAAGACTATTTGCCTGGGTCTTTTCACTTATTTTGTGAGGAACAGGGATTTTTAATTTCTCTAAGTTTACTGACTTTTTCTGAGTGATATTGTGGGTTTTTTAGTCAGGACTTGTGGACTGTGTGACAGCTGTATATTTAAGGGTGAACCACGTTCACCTTGCAGGCTTAAATTTGTCTTGGCTGTTTAAGAAAACAAATGCACTCACAGAGTCTACTGCACGTAGAAAACACAGTTGTCACCTGTGACTGTGTAGCACACAGGCATCAGATACTGTGGGAGTACGTGTGTATCTTAGAGCAGACTTGTGCTTATTTTTGTTTTATATACATGCATGTTGTGTGCAAACCTAAGGAGTGAATACAGACTGGTTAGAGTTAAGAAAAATACCAGCAACATAGAAATATCTATGCTCAGCTTCTATGAAAACACAAATTGGTATTTCTATCTTTGTTTAAAAACAACTGTTCTTTTAATTACAGGTTAAGGCTTGAAATCAAGACTAAAACAGAATTTCACGTTCTATTTAGACCATGAATGAGACAGTGGAACCAATTCTTTATACTGAGTTGCTGTTAGGAGCTAACAGAAAGCAGATCAAGACAGCAAGTTGTTAAATTAATTGTGTTTCGTGTGTGTTAGATGACTTTTCTGACTTACCATACAGTCCAAGGGGCTAGAGAGGTATTGAACACAGCATTGTTCAACCATACATGATAAGATCACAGGTCTACTTTTCTTTCCAGCAGTATTGCTGCACTGATAGCTTCTTCCTTCTTTCTTAGTCTTCTCCTTCATTCCTTCTGTTCAGTATCCCTGTTGTGATAGTTTCATGAAAGCAAGACACACCAAGGATCTGAGGGGGGAGAGATAATGGTGGCACACTACGTGAATACTGAGTCTGACACCTAGTAGCACCTCGATAGCAATAGAAAGCTGTGATCACAGTATTAAAATATGCTAACAAGCTGAAGGAGCTAATGGACTTAATTTTTACAGGGCAGATGTTCATCCAGCACTTGGGCTGAATGCAATAACAAATGTGTGGGGGCTGATGGTGATGTTATTGTGTTCTTGGCAGCACAATCCTCTGAAAAAATCTTCCTTTCTTTGATATTTTACTAAGAGTTAGAATGTTCTTTTTTGTGGTCTAAGATAACAAATGTATTAAAAAATTGGTATGACTAGGGCTGGTTGGACTAAGGCCATCTTTATTCAAATAGGAGGTTCAGTAAGAATTGGTGTATCCCTCTGTTTGGTGATGGGGATTGGTATTCCAGTTCTTGGATAGTTCACGCTCCACTTCTACTAAATTTCAGATAGTTTTATTGTTGTAGTTTTCAAAACTGAGCTCATCTGGCAAATAAACCATTTGTCTTGAGAATCTGTAGAGCCATGGTCTGATATAAAGCTCAACTCCCTGTCTTTTCCAGAAGAGAGTCAATAGTGTCCTCTGGAAAAGACTGGAGAACAGTCACAATGTCCTGTATTCCACTCCAGTGCCTCAGCCTCACCACCCAACTGATGGCATTTCACATGGTCACACTCCTCCTTTGTGTGCAGTGCTTTGCAGCAAATGCTGAGAATGATACTGCTATCTTGTGGAACCTTCAGCTCTTTCAGTAGGAAATGATCTTGACTTATTTCCAGCAGATTTGGATATTCCTGAAAAAATTACCTTTTGTACCAGTCAAAGATTTGCTAGAGATTGATGGGGATCATTATGTTGCAAACCTTTCCTTTTCTTTTCCTCTCCCTAACAAAAGTACTGGGTGGTTTGTTTTAATTACCAGCAGGAAAGATGCACGTGGCTTTTGTTTGTAATGAGCTGCAGCTCTCAGTGTGAATACCTGTCACTTTTGATAGGCTCTTACAATGAAGGTGATCTGCACCTGAGTATTTGGGCTGGCCCCGAGTATTTGGGGCTGGTGATGCTCCTCAGCAAGTAAATTTGCTGTGCTGTAGTACACAGGTTTCAAACCATGTCCCCTTTTGACAAGCATCTTAGATAATGTGCAAGGAAAAATAAATTTCACTGATGTTACAAAACTGAAGGAAGGACTGAAATGATATGAGGAATGGAAGACTTGTCAGTGAATAGGTCTCGCCACCGGTTCCAAGTGTGCTTGATGTCTCTACCACCAACTTCCTATGCAATCCTGATGAAATAATTCTTTGTTTTCTTTCTTAATTTCCTTATTTAAAAAATGGAGATAATGATGTTCATCTACTTTGCAGAAGTAATAAATGAAGATGAAATTTTTATTTGGTTGAAAAACATGAAAAGGGATGTTAAGCTGTAATAATCTCAGGAAACAGGTATTATGTACTGGAAAAAAGTGCACTTATAAGATGACAGAGAGAATTAAAAAAATTTGGAAGTATGTGCTTTGTGTTGTACATTAGCATTAACATGTACCATGCAATATTAACACATGTATATTTAAGTTTTCACTTGTATGTCAACAAGGAAACTAATATGCTAGATAGTTTCTAGGTAGGTACACAAAAAGTGGGTACATAATTTGCATTAAAATGTGAGTAGAGACAAAAGAAGAGGAGAGAGTTTCATCAGTCAACTATAATCTCACACTTGAAGCAGAATATCATAAAACATGGTGAATGTAATGCAGTGTAATGATATTTGGTGGTGTGTTAGTGAAGTTTGAAAAAGAACTTTAGAAGGATTTAATCAAATGAGGTCAATGGTCAACAGAATGATGGATGAAATTCAATCTTGATTAATGCAAGTAATTCATACAGGAGGGCAAAGTATTAATACATTTTATTAGGTCCTAATTAATTGTGTAATTTAAGGAAAAGGATCACTAAAAAGCATCACTATGAAAGGCTGATTAAAGACCTCTTTAAAGAATATAGTTGTGGTCAGACAAAGTATTTTGGGTCAATAAAAATAGGGTGTGAAATGTTATGATGCTGCTACATAAATCAACATGTAACCTTTATTTAGAATGCTGTGTTGCTGCAGTGCAGAAACATACTGTGTGTGTA
>VZTN01036679.1:84972-158415 GCA_013400515.1 Erpornis zantholeuca
ACTGTGTGTGTAGAAAACATAGAAAAAAAAGAGGAAAGAAGCTGTGAACAGAACTTGGATATGTATAGAGCCCAAAATGTTTGGAATCATTTGCTTTTGAGTCTAGGTAAAGGGTGTGGAAATAAAAAGGTACACAGAACTATGGGTGTGGAACAGAGGTGGCTCAGGCACTTAGGCTTTGTGGTAAGATTAGGAGATCACTCAGTACAATTCAAAGCTGATACAAAAGAAATTTTTTCACCCTTTCTGTCTTTAGGCTGTATACCTCACTACCATGCAGTGCTTCTGAAGCCAAGATTTAGCAATACCTAAAGAAAGGAAGCCTCTCAACACCAAGTCCACTTGTGTTTAATCTGTCCAGAGGGAAGTAGTTAAGAAATGTATAAGGCTGAAGTTTCAGGCATTCAGTTAAATTCTATCTATTCTCTATGTTGAGAGCTTGGGAGGACATTTTCTCATTCTTCTGGAGAACGAACATCCAGGAAGACTGCATGTGGGTTCCTAAGTGTGACATGAAACTGAAGCCCATAGTAAGTGGCTTGTAATACTGCTCATGGCAGCTATGATCAAAGTCTTTATGTGCAGTTTCCCTGACTTAAGTAATTACTGATATTGCATGCAACAACTCTCCGTCATATCTTACCAATCAGAAATCTGGACTGTCTTGTGTGTCTGTCTTTCATAGAAGGCGGTTAACTAGTGAGGCTGGCACACTGAGTTGCTCAACAAGTGAAAACTGCAGTATCTCTGCCAGCCTGTGCTGGATTCCCTATTGCACACCATGCTGTAGCCCTAGGAGGGGTGTTGAGCACATCCCTAGCACAGGAGAGCATGCTGATGGGGAGAGTTTACTAGGAATTGCAAAGGAAGTGGGTTTAAGCAAGCAAGAATTAGAAATAAATGTGTTGCAATATGCATTGATATTTGATTCTTTGAAGTTGCCTACAGCCCTTATGTCCATTCAACTGATATAGTTAATAAACCAGACCTTCAGAAATCCCTACTCCTTAAACATGACGTACTGAACTCCATATGTGAATGCCCAACAGTAGTGGACAGCCCTTGTCGATCTTCTCTTCTTGTAGGAGGTGATAACAGTTTCTTTGCCTATTGCAACATGAGCTCTCCATTAATTAGGACTTTCAGAGAGAAATGTGTGTAGGCTGTGAACATGCAGAGTGATGCAGAGAGGTGGGAAACAGATGTGTGGTCATATATGCACCAGCCAGCTATTACTCAGATACCATCCGCCTGCTAATTAGCGCCTGGAATGTTGAATAACGTTGGTGTTTGTGCCATTGCTTGAGTGCAGTCCTGCATCTGGTTTTCACACTTGTCTCAATTGCTACACAGTACCATAAGGAACTGCTTCAATTAAAATTGTTTTGAAAGTGATGTATCTAGAACTTCCTTGTTGCAACAAATTAATTTCTTGGTGTAGATTGCTGTAAGTGTAGGGCCATCAGCTTTCTGTACTCTTGAAGGGCCAGCATTTGTGTTAACACTGGCAAGGAATTCTGATTCATCCATTTTGCTTCCTGTCATGCTAATGAACCCAGTGTGTGCCATCTCAACTTTAAACTACCCCCTTGGTGATTCCCACTGTACCTCTTTCAGTGACGAGTCAGCAAAGAGAAGCCAATTTCTGAGCTGCCATAGCTGGGGGACTCACACGATAATTTTACCTGTATGACAAGTGGCTTATTAGAAAAACTATTCCAATTTATCTAAAGTTTGTCTTTTGCTGTATTTCCTCTAAGAATTTTGATGCAAAGTATTAGTATTTCCAGCTGCTATGCATCCTAAAAAAGCCATGCATGCATGCACACCCATGAGCATATGTTCTCAGAACAGACTTCTTCCTTTTGTGAAGTCCAAATCTGTGATAGGTTTCAGTCCTGCACATCATTATAGGAATAGGCAGTAGCAGACAGCACAGTTAGTGTTGCTACACTGGGGTTATAAATTATCTACTGCTCTATACTGTGCTGTATTCCAGGTAAAAGGCACATCTGTAGATCAGAAAGACTGACTGAATTTGATGCCAGAACGTAAATGCAGAGGTGATTTTTCTCTGATCCAGTTTCTGCATTTGTAAAATGTTTCTCATGCTTTCCTGGAACAACTTCCTTCTTTATCCATATGAAAAAGCCTGTGAATTAGAAGAGTGCTTCTAATCTTCCAGGCAACTGGGGAAATAATCCCTCTTTCCCCCCTCCCTTTCTCCTTCTGCTTATCTTCCCTCCCCACAGAATGCTAAAACATTGTTTTTCCTCCCACGGTTGAAAGGTGTATTTTGCAGAATACAGATGAGATATTTGTTGGGTAGCAAAGAATAAAGTGAAACAGGAGACATGTCTTTCAAGTACAAATGGGGCTTTAGAGATCTCTGTTGGAGAGCCTGATTTCTGTGTGAGCACAACTGTTTTTCCATGTTGCCTGGAACACTTCAGTTATATACTTCGCCACACTTTCTGGTATGGATTCTATATGCATATCATTTGTCAAGCTAATAATTGTGTACAAAAATGTTTATGCACATTAAAAATGTATTTCAGTGAATTGCACCCACAGATACAGAATTTTGCAGTACTTTTCAATATACTGAGCTGGATTAAATGATAGCAATAATAAAAAATAGGGTTTCTTTCTCCATTCTGCAGGGCTAACTGAACTTAGTGCTTTGAGGCATATCAGTTAGATTTTTATTTTTATTTTTTAATATTTCTTATTTTTGGCCTCTAGTGAAAAAGGTGAAGTATTATTTCAATATCAAGATCTTGCTTGCAGAACATGTTTTCGTTACACTGGCAGTCTCTGACTGAAAAAGAGCAATCACAGACTTTATAGCATATTTTTAACTAGGTGGATAACTGGTTATTATAGGGAACGTGTTGTTTCTTCTTTTTTTTTTAGCTAAATAGAAAAATTACGTTAGTAAACTACAGACTGCATAGGCTTTTTATAGAAATTATTTTCTTTAATTATGTCATATATAAGCTACAGTCAAAAGGTATATTTGTTTCTTATTTCAACGGCAGTTAAGTCATTTAAGTAAGAGCTAGACACACAAATGTGTTCTATATGTGACCATAGTAGCTATTTAAGCTGAGGATTTAAGCAGACAGGATGTAATTATCCCCATTGCAAGACTAATACACAAGGGAAAAATGCCATAGGATTTTGTAATAGCGACAAGTGGTCAAGACATTACATTTATGCTTTGCTAGTTTTACCAGCTGTGTCTCATTCCATTATTCAGACAGACACACACACACACACACACCTCTCTTCCAATTAATTATAGTTGTCGACCAGTGGGGGAGGAAAAAAAAAAAACAACTCCAGAGGTGATTTTCCAGACAAAATCTGATTTCAGAGTGGGGCCACCGACCGCTAGAAATCTGCAGTTGTGGAATAGGTTTTTGAGGTTTAAAAATCTCTGATCATCACATGAATCTGAAAAAGAAATGCAGATATTGGGATTTTTGTAGTGATCTACTTAGTTAAAAATAAAAGAAAATATCAGAAAAATACTTTGGTTTTTCTGCCTGATGTTGTGCATGAAGCTGCATCTATGCATGATCCACAGTCATGGAACATTACTCTGAGGGAAACAAGGTGAAGGCAGGGCACTGTGAGTTGGAACCAGGGGTTTAAAGTGCTGCTTCCAAATGGACAGGTAGAGGTGATGATACCAGATCACTTGCATTCCTAAACTGTTAATACTTAAAAACATCCCTTCTATTTTACATGGCATAATATTTCCTTGCCAGGAGTGCCTCACTCTCTGATGAAGCACAATGTTTGTGAGGGAGAGCTGGCTGACCACAAACACTGGGAAATAGAAATGAAAACAGCTACAAATACACAAGTGTTTGAAGATGGTAGAATAGTGTTTTGGGGCTTTTTCATGTCTTTGGTAGAGGCCTGGGGTAGAAGATAGTCTTTTAAAGGTTCTTGAATACAAATAAGAGCAAGCATCTAATCCTTTCAGTTGCAGAGGTGTTTGTTTTCTATGTGACTGGATCACTTGCTCTCCTGAAGGCATCAACCCTGGTCTCTAAATCCTACTGATGGCCTTTGAATCATGTCACTATTTTATGTTTTCAACAAGAATTTAAGTCCCACCTCGACTCTGTAGCCTCCATTTGATTCCTTCTTAGGCTAATTGCTGGCCCCTGGCAGTGTGTTGAAGTTAGGCATGGATAAAACGTTTCTCATGGACATGAAGTGCTTACTACACACTGCAGTATTGCACAGTATTTCCACTGCTTATAGGAGTAATTGTATTCTGACAGAGCTTTTAATTTATTACATTAAATGTCTGTAGTGTACATTGCCTTGAGGAGATCCCTTAAAAGAGCTGAGACTTCTATAAAATGCTACACTGATGTGTTTAAGCAGTGACAATCCTTAGAAAAAAACACCTGGGCTTTCTAGGTGTGTCCATGAAGGATGGAGAAACTGGGACGGTACTAGTCTGAGAGTGAACAGATTGGGTGAGATTTGGTAGAGAGACCAGAAGATGGATAACTTGTGGTAGGCAGAGTGAGGCTGCCTGACGAGTCAGTAGGTGGGAAGAAAGCAGGAGGTGTGGCAGGTTGTGGGAAGAAAAAGTTGCTGGAGTTCCCAAAGACATCGCCCTGCCTTGCGTAGCTATTGCCATCCGAAACTCACTGTGTGTGCATGGCTGCCCTTCCTGCTGCTTGTCCTGAAGTCAGTTTATTGTAACTCCCTGCAGTTTTGGTTCCTGCTGTTTCTGCAGGAGCCTTAGCAGGCAGCTCTGGGTTTGCAGCCAGACACTCTGTGTGAGTGTGTTGGTTGTGAGGATGTTGCTCTAGCTGGAGCACCGCAAATCCTCATTTATTCAGATACAGGGCATTTGGAACACCTAATTGTACTGTCTGTGTTTCATGAAGAAAACAAGAAGCAATAATCCATCGTTTTAAACACTCTGTAAAGGCAATTGGGAAATTAAGTGCTACAGGATTAGGGTCCTAATTGCTCATATATAGTGTCTCAGCTCAGGTTAGTGGTGAAAATAGACCTTGTTCTTTCTTACATGATATCGTTCCTCTCACTCCTAAATTAGGCAGTGATTAACAAGATCTATAACTGGAGTTGTCTGGAGCCCTTTGATAGGGCTGAGTGGGAAGAACCTCGCATTGAAAGAAGCTTTGTTAATTTAGCTCTGCTGGATATCTCATGATTCATCCTGACTGTTAATTTCATAGGTACTAAATGTAGTAAATATGCTTAAATTAAAAAAGAAAATAAAAAAATTAAATGTTTCAAGTGTTGAGTGTATTTCAGACCTGTGGATGAGTGGCAGATTCAATACCAGTGACCTGGCAGTGCGTGCATAGCTGTGGTTTAGCTGCAGTTCCTTTGACCAAGCTGATGGGCCCAAGGACTAGGAAAAAGACAAGTTTGAGGTTGCCACCATTGGTGGTGGGGAGGGTTAAATAGCATGAATGTGGAGGAAGATGTGTTTTAATAGTACTTGTGTTTGTAGTGTAAATTCCTTCATGTCTTCAGTTACTTCAGCAAATATGACAAGGGCTTACTACTTTTTCATTTTAATTTCAAAAGAAGATGGGAGCAGCTAGAAACTCAGAACACATCCTGGGAGACCTATTTAATATGGACATACAGAGTAGCAAAATTGGAACCTGGTGGCATAGAGGGGGCTCTTTTTAAGTGTTTCTTGATGTAGTTAATCCATGTCACAGCAAATTTATATGTTGGGTAAGCTTCAGCAAATTCTGGGTTGGAAGAAAAGGGAGTGAGGACTTAATGATTGTAGGACAATGATTCTCTTAGTGAACAGATACACTGCCAACTCGAACTGATGCTCAAAACAAACATGTAGAAAACATGTATGGTGGTACATAGTATGGTGGTACCAGTTGAATTCATGCTTGTAAGTAAAAGTACTAAACTTAAGTAAAATGCTTCCTTTCACTGAATCATACCTACTTTTTTTCAGCTGCCCGTTGCTGAGGAAAGCAGTGAAAGGGGCTCATTAAATCTGGCTTCGTCTCCCTTTGATTCAGTTGATGCCAAGGATGGAACTAGCCAGTGATCTCCCCTCCTTCTTCTTGCATCCTGCCATCCTTTGATGTTTTGCCTCCTAAAATCCTTTTTGTCAAATCAATCCACCTCCTTCTGGTCAAAGTGTGGGTGTTACAGTGTCCACTGATAGCTTTGAGCTTCCTCGCTTTCATTCAGGCACTTGGAGAGGGACAATGAGCCAGCAAGGAAGATAAAAGGAGTCATTTAGACTTCAGTTTCAGATGAAAGAATCAAGTCTGGTGACATATTCCAGTCTAACAGTATTGCTTCTGTTCTTTGGAGCAAAATATATAAGAATAAAGCGAACAAAGAAGTATTCATACTGTATCTGCTGAATTGTAATCCTGTCCTGTGTTGTACTCCAGGTTTTTGGACCATGTGGATTTTAATGAAAAAAATGATCTGGCTCCCATCTCCATTCTCCTTTCTTTCTTCCCTTTCCACTCTCCTGTTCTTCAAAATCATCCCACATGACTGCTGTAAAATGAGTTTTCAGGAAGCAGTTTAGGGTCAAAGTCTGGATTTCATAGACTCTTGTCAGGTCACAGGGGTGCTTTGCATGAATTTGCCACTGTCTAATGAGCTGTTCCAGCTTTAAAAGATTTATATCTTATTTATAAATATAAATATATTATTTAAACTTACTTATATTATCTCCTTAGTAAGAGGTAGCCTCCACAGTGTGCTGGAAGGGACTGCAGAGTGCTCAGTGTTTACTGAAAGGCTCTGCAGAGCTAGAATCTGCCGAAAAAAATACCCAGTTCATCACAAAGAGCTATTTTCTGGAAGCTTAAGAAGTTTTTTTTTTTGAGGAGGTCATTTGGGTCTGTATTAACTTGAGCTGAGTTCTATACTTTTTTCCACAACACATAATGTAAACGTTGTACATTCCCAGTGATAAGTCAGATGTTACAGCAAGCTCAAGGAGAGATTTGTACTCTGGGAAATGAAACTCCACTGAAGCTTGGTGTGTTGTTAAAGATCTTTCCAGAAACAGGCTTCATTCAGCATGTTTAGTTGACGTCTCAAAGATGGCACTTATTCCTAGAAATAGATATTAACTAAACTGCTCAACTGAAAAGGGCATGAGAGGAAAAGAGTAATAAAAAAAATTTAGAGCATGTCAGATGAAGTTCATTTACACAAAAGGACAACACAATCAAGATAAACTAAATACTACAATAAACAAACTAATAAACTAATTTTAATTAAGTGAGATTGGATTTAGCCCGCTGTATTGCTCATGAAGAGGTGGGTTTATACTCTCTCCACCATGCCTCCCTCAGAGTTTTCCTGTTATGTAGTTTTAGTCACTCAATCCAGAAAAAAAACAACCCGGGAATTGGCTTCTTTGAATACTTCTTTTTTTTTTTAATAAGATGAGCACAATAAATTTCTTCTTTTTTTTTTTTTTTTTTTTCCTTGGAAAACTCCATTGCATCTGTGTTGTTTGGATTTCATTTATCTCTTTAGATCTGCCTCCTTCAGCTGATTACAAGGCGATATGGCATGGTATTTTTTTGCTAAGTCGACTTAGCACAGACTAGTTTTGCTGCTTGAGAAAAGTGTCATCTTTCACCCCTCGCTGGTGTAGCTGCACTTCAGTATTTACAGGTTATATTTTCTTCAGTTGGTTTGTTTTGGTTTTATTTTTTTTTTCATTCCTGACTTTAAGAAGGCCAATTTTACACTTTAGAACAAAACCATTTGCGTACAAGAGTACTTGATAAAAATACTTTTGGAACAAAGAATGATTCTAATGAAACTCATCTTCTCCCGAAGACCCTTCTGTATGAAGTGCCCCAAAATTCTTGTTGGCTTGTCTTGGGTCCTCATTTTTTATTGCTTCGTTGAGTCCTCAGGTTTGGACTTTTGTCCTTACTCACTACTGTTTTAAAAAAATAACATTCTGGTCACATAAACATTTGTTAAAAGAAAATGTGACCTATGATACGAACTTGTAAAATAGGTTGTTTTTTAAATCTGTATGTGTTCTGAGCTAAACAGGAAGACTAAAAACGTTTTGATTAGAATTTTGAAGCCTGTATTTACATAAAAATATACAAATTACCTAAAATGGTAAATTGTGATATGTTCATCACATAGCAGTGAAAATGTTTTCATGTTGGAGGTGTGATTATGATCTATAGAGTGAGTGCAACAGTGCTAGTTGGGATGTAAAGTTCTTTGCTGGAAATAGAAATGTGTCCAGTCACATGATTCACCCCTCATTTCCATTGGGTCATGCATGTGTTCTAACTTTTTTCAGAAGCACTGAGTATCTTCAGATTGGGTGTGATGTTCTTCATGCCTCGTGAAATGGCCTTTAGCCTTCTGGATCTGTGAATATTCCAGCCCTCATCCACCAGTGACTGTCCAGTTGTAGGTCTAACACCTTTTTTTTTTTTCATGAAAGGGAAACAAAGAGCATATACAAAATTAGAAACCTTCTGGTTTAGGGTTAGAATTGTCTCCTAGGGAAGCAGTCATGAAAACAGTTTTCTCCAACCTAAAATGTATAGGTAGGAGGAATATTACAGAGAGGTATGTTGAAAAGCAAGAAAACATAGCTGGCCCTTGAACAGCTGCTACTGTCTGCCCTTGTTAGTGATCAGAGCCAGCTGTACAGAAGAGAGATAAAAGAGGAAAAAGCCCAGAAGCTCCTGAAGTAAATCTAAAAAGCCAGGGAGCAAGGCTTCCCTTAACAGGGAACAAGAGTTCCCCATCATACAGTGCTCCATTCCTGTATTTACCCATCGTAACTGCTTACCAAACCAAAACATCCTCCCCAATACCAGCAGCACCATAGATAAGTGCCAAGCCCAGACCTGTGGAAGCAGAAGCTGGTGAGGGAAAAAGCCACTTGGTGTGAAAAAGTAAAGGACAGAGGTTGAGTTTATCTGGCAGGACTTTACCCTAAGTGCCCAGTCTTTGTGAAACTGAAGGGACTTTCCATAAGGGACTTACTAAGTTAACATCTTCCAGGAAATCTGCATTTTTTTTCATTTTATTTAAGTTCCTTGTACACGGATGCACATATTCCTGGAAAAGGTCAACATAAGCTAGCAGGTTAGTGGGTAAATTTTGTTGATGAGCGCCAGTGAACAACCAAAGAAGGAAATATATAAAATGTGGAAAATGAGATTGGGAGACTGACCTGCTGGCAGAGAGCAGAATTAAGGGACAGAGGTTTGAGACAATAGAGAGAAAAAACCAAGACAACATGTACTTAAAACATAAAGGTAACTTCCTCAGTGCCTGTATTGGGTTGAAAATGTTTATTAATATAAAAAAATCTTCCAAAATTAAAGAACAGTTTTGGGAGATTTTGCATGTCTTATAATCCCTGTCAGCCACAGCCAGTGGTTTGGTATCTTTTAGCCTTACGTGGCAGTTGATATATTTGTGCTGCAATATGTTTTTGTCAGCCTGGTACCTAAACACTTTAGCTGGATAGTTTGAGGAACTTCACTGGGATGGTGTGTACATTCACATATGCACATGTTTGTTGTATTGTGTTTCATAATATATGTGTACAAAAAAGTAATATCCACATAAAATAATGCAATGTAATTATAGAGGATTTAATTTTTAAATTAATGTATAAATTATATAGGGTATATTATAAAATAAGCTTTACTGTATCCAACACCATAGATGAAAACTTAACTGACAGATGTATTCTAAACACTGTAAGACTGTTGTAATCCAGCTTCTAAAATTCAGAGAATGATGGCTATGTGAATAGTAATAATTAATATATCAGTCTTTATATTTCTGTCTGCTCAGAGGAATTTAAAACACAGAATAGAATTGTGATAGCATAGTATTTTTTAGGATGATTAAAGCTTTTATTAATATCCAGCATTTTTAGATGCTAGAGCAGAAAATGTTATAATTGAATGTCTTGAACAATTTGTGTCTAATTATAAAGACCACTATGTAAGCGGAATTTGGTACTGTTTTGGAAGTCGAGGTTAAGGTTAAGCAGGAAGGAAGACTGGGTAATGAATTTTCTGAGGGGAAGAACAGATAAGTGGTACATAAATATAGCTTCCTCAGACAGGCTTTGTGTTGGACTACCTGACCTAAAGCTAAAATTAAGCAAATTTTTTGGCTGTTAATGTGCAAGATCAGAAAAGCATCCCATTCAGAATTGGCAGCTGTCTGATAATTATGTTGTGGTTGTTCAGCATCTGTTTGTTGAAGTCAGACTAAAATACAGACTTCTTTCTTGTTCATAGTGTTTGTACTGTTGGATTGTTTGTGCTTGGATTTCTCTGTTTTGTAAGACCTGGGGAATACCCTCCCCAGTGAGATGAGATGTGTTCAATAGGTGACTCCTGTTTCTGGGTAACAAGAACTAAGTAAGAAAAAAAAAAACCTCACACAATTTTCTATTGTCTGTTCAGAAAATCTAGAAGACTTCTGGCCTCTGCTTTGATGTACAGAGACCAGACTATTGCAAAAAAAATTGCCCTTTCCTATCAAAGCTGCTTTAAATTACACATCTTCAATCATCTTAAAGAAACAATAGAAAATTAGAAAGAACAATATTAAGGTAAGTTTGGAGTTTCCCAACAAACATAAGGGTAATGGAAGTTGTCTCCATTTATGTTTAGTAAATATTAATTTATGGTCTATCTACATTTGCTAAATATGTGAGAATAAGCGCAAAAAGCAAATTTGGCAATCGAGAGGTTTCTGGTTTTTGGTTGTTTTGGGGTTTTTTTTAGTAAGAATGTTGGCTCTACTTGAGTTTCCTGCACCTGGTTATAAAACAATAGACAATACAACTCCTGCTCCATAATATAACCTTCCAAAATTTTGAAGTGTGTTATAAATAACTTCCTAGTAAGCCAGAACAAGATTAGCATGTTCTTGGTGTTACTTTTCCCCAACATAGTCTGGAAAAGTTTGTGCACGGGAGTAGTTTAAAAGTTGATATCCTGCCTTTGGTTTCATTAAAATGTTGTTTTTTAACAATCCTTTATCAAGCTACTTCCTCTCAGATAGAGAACTCAAAGCACATGCATTCTTCCTCCTATTTCCCCTCTCCTTCTTCTTTCAAGCTTCAGAAACCAGGACTTTTGAAGGGTTGGGGAAGCTTCCCATTTAAAGGGCTTGGGCACCTAAGGCTTGAGGTTTGGGACACAGCAGGGTCCCTGCCTTGGCCTGCTCCCTCCCGTGGCACTGCTCCCAGCCCGAGCTGCCCTGGGCAGCAAGTTCGAGGATCACTTTCTGCTCTCCCAGAATGCTGATGACATTATGCAATCAGCTACATCAAGAATTTATTTATTGATCTTGCTTTTTTAAAGAGGAAATGTAAAGAAAAAAAACAACTGACAGTATAGGGGGAAAAAAAGTCAGAAAGAAGAATTTTGGGTCCTATGAGATAAGTGTCGAACACTGCTTCTTTGCACAGAGCACAGGAACACCAGCTGGCAAGGCATTTATTTTTGCCTCAGAATGTATTTGAACAGTAAACAATTTAATAAACTTTCCTTTTTAGTAATTTTCAAGCCTTTTCTAGAAGACTGCTATAAATCGTGTGAAAAAGATATGTATAAATTATGTCTCTGGTATGCATCAACAGTTTTGTTTAAAGACTTCCGTGGCTTTTGTAGATCTAATAGTAGTACTGACCCCTTAAAACAAAAAAGCTTAATATCTTTGGGAGAGAAAGTGAATTGCATTAACCATCTCAAGTAAATCTTTACTCTTTGTTGGTTTGGACTTGGAGAAACCTACTACTTTCAGGCTGAAAGAAATGTCTTTTGAGAAAAGTGTCTTTTGGAAAAAGTGTCTTTTGGGAAGTGTCTTTTAGTGGTCCCCAGTGGAAGAGAGATCTGGGGTAGGCAGAATCCAGCGAAGGACTGTGAAGATGATGATGAGCATCTCTCCTGAGGAAAGGCTGGGAGAGCTGGGACTGCTCAGCCTGGAGAGGAGAAGGCAGAGGGGGTGTATCAGTGTTTATTAATACATTGAAGGAAGGGGTACAGGAGATGCAGCCAGGCCCTTTCCAGAGCTTGCCAGTGACAGGAGCAGAAGCAATGGGCACATGCTGAAACAAAACAGGTTCCCCCTGAACATTAGAAAATGCCTTTTTTCACTGAGACTGAGCATGGGCAGGCTGTCCAGGGAGGCTGGGGAGTCTCTGTCCTTGGGATTATTCAGAAGATGCCTGGCCACAGCCCATGCCACTAGCTCTGGGTGGACATGTTTAACAGGGTAGTTTGGACGAGAAGACCTCCAGAAGTCTCTTCCAGCTTCAACCATTCTGTGATTCCATGCAGCTATGCCATATCTTTAGAGGGGTTCTTGTACACTAATTTTTCTCTCTTCTTTTTCATCTTTCTTTTCCAAAGATTTGCCTTATTTGAAGCAGTCGATTGCAAGCCAATCTAAACCTTCAGTCTAGACAGATAAAACTATTATTTGCAGCTTATCTGACTTGCAGTCATAGCAATCCCGCAGGTGCATAGAGCAAGTTCATACTGGATTTATTTTGCCTTCCCACTTGGCTTGTGCCTGATTTGCATGCACAAACTGTCCATTGATGGTGGAAGCTTGTGAATCAGTGTTTATACAACCTAACATCAGAAGATGTGTCCATGTGGACGCAGTCAAGATTGCTGAGATACCTCAGAAAACTTGTTGAGTATCAGAAGCATAATTGCATTAGTCTAGGAAAATGCCGTGTTAATGTGGATAAAACATCCAAGGTAATTAATTACTCATGTATGTTGCTATGCTGTCCTGTGTAAGTCAGCCCTAAAGTTGTTGTTCTGGAGTCTCATATCTGCCCTAATTTTATTTCAACAGACTTCAACCCCCCAGGATGTAATGTAGGACATATTTGAACAATTTTGCTATTCCTAAACTGAAATAGAAAAAATAACACCGTTTGTCGTGATAAACCATATCTTAATTGTCCTTGAGGAGGATGGGTTCCCAAAAATGAACCTGAGTCCTGTCATTAAAGGAAAAAAAAAAAAAAAAGTTAATGGAAATTGAAGGGAGTTTTCATTTTGTTCCAGCAGAGTTCTTAATTCTGCAGGCAAAAATAGGAGCAATTTTTCATCTGTCAATATCCTTCTGCCTGAATCTGGAAGTAATGGCCTTCTGCATCATCTTGTTTACTGCTCTTGGTTGAAAAATGTTACAAATTCAGTATTGGATTAGACAGACACATTTGTTTATAAAACCTATGAGGCTGATGGGATACCAGTTTTCCAAGCAATTTATAAATAGCAGTATTTTAGGCAGGAGTAGAGGCGTGAATGGAGAAGCTTCAGAGGGAGAGAGTGTAGAGCTGTGACCCAGAGCTGCATTCATGCATGAAATGAGATCTTGTACAGTGGACGTTCTTATTTTGGCTAATGTAGCCACAGGCAGAAAATTCTCTTGCTGCATTCTTGAAAGAGTCTGTTTTTCTTTTCCTTTCTCTTTAACCTTGTACATTAATTATCACTTTGCCTTTTCCAAATGGTAAATTGGTCAATTTATAGACAGGAGAGTGCATATTCATGTACTTTAGAAACAGTGAGTGGATGCATGTTTTTTGTGCTGGCATCACTGTACCCAGAGTCCTTTCCTACCCTGGCTGTTTTCCTCAAGAATTTGTGCACCTTCTGAATATTATCTTGATGCTTGGGGACAGGTTTGTGTATTTGGGGATTTTTTTTTTTTAATTTCGTTTTTTTGTTCATGTATTCTTCACTTTTACTTTATTAACAGCTTTGCTTTCTCTAGTGGAAGTATGGGGAGATTCATCAGTGCATGCAGAGGCTCAGTGAAAATTAATGGGAGCAAAATGTACATTTAAATTGTCAGCTAAAATCACATTTAAAAATTTTGTTACTCTTAGAAATATTACAACTTTTATGTAAAAGCAAGGGAAAAACAAACATCTTGGCACAAAGCCTCTGCAAGAGGGCAGTAAAATCAGTCTGTAATATCTGTTACTGCCAGGAGTGGTTAGGTTAGGTGAGTTGTAGGGCACTGAACTGGGCAGCTTCTTACAGTAAAACCTAAATAGTCATAGATTAAAATACACTGTGAATTAACTCTTGATTCACTATGTATACTATTTAAAATACATAAAAGAAAGAGCAGTTTAGGAAACAAAATTCTCTGTATTACTATTACAAGAACCTTCAGATGCAAAATAGAGAATCCTGTTCAGCCTTGCCAGAAGACAGGTTGTAACCTTTTTGAGTTTCAAAAGAAGTTACATGGGTTTTTCAACTCCAAGCTAGTTTTCAGTGTTCTGGAAACCATTTGTCATCCTCTGAGGAGGTAAACCAAGGATGAAAAGAAATTGTAGGTAATGTGCCATGACAGTAATGCCTGAGCTACATCATGTGGTTCTGTATTTTGGTGCCTACTGGTGGTATGATGTTTGGAATGTGCTCCTGCACAGTCCTTTTGAAAGGGGGGGGGGAAGGAAAAAAAAAAAAGGTAAATTGGTCATTGGCAACAGGCAGTAAAATATATAAGTCAGTGCCAAATCTTCCTTTAAAACTCTGGGAGGAACAAAACTGTTTAGTCTTCTATGTCAGTACAGTGGTAGTAATGTTGCCAGTTGCTCCGAAGCTCTGCAAAAAGACATGTGATTTATTCCTTGATGTACCTGGGGTTTGTGTTGTTTGTAGAACTTGCAACTCCTGACAGCTGACTGTACTTGCCTCTTTTGGTCATGGTAACTGCTTCACATTGCAAAGTTTGTTGTGAAGTTCTCTACCCTGCTGTAGGTATTAATTTCTTATATGACAAAATGGGAGTTATCACCTGTCTAGAGTAATCTGTACTCACTCTTATCACTATATTTCAAGAAAATGTAAACTTGAATTCCAGAAAATATGCAGCACTTAATCTAATTCTCTTGTTCATCCTCTTTATATATTCTGGGTATTTTTAATTTCTTTTTTTAAAATAAAGATAGTTATCATGCATATTACTGAAATAAAAAAGTGAATCTTGTAGCTGTCTGTATTTTAGGCCAGGAGAAAAATGATTAGTGCTGCTTAGAAGTGCTAACAATTTCTATTTTTCTGAAATTAAGTCTTGTTTAAAAACTGAGCTTTTATTTGCAAAAGACTCTCACATATTTGGGAACTCTTCTGGACAACTCTTGCTGATTTTAAACTGAATCTTGGAAAAGATTTCAGTTTTATTTTTCACTCTCATTAAAACATGAAGATTTTAATAGGAAAAATTATGATCTTTACCCACAACTAGCTTCAAGGAAGGTACTAATAGCAATGTGTAGAAACGCCCACTTTGCACTGTATATCTTCTTTACTTAAGGTAGATCTGGTCACAGTGACAGCCTTGACAGCTGTTGTAATTGTCCTAGAGAAGGTGTGGAGGAAAATCTCCAGTGTCACCAGACAGACAAGAAAGAAACCCACAAGAGGGAAGAAGATTGAGGAAATCTGATCAATCTGACTTGAAGATCCCCAGTTTTTAATTTTGATCTCTTTTTCTGATATAAACTCCATCCAATTATTAGTTTAGTTTGTGAGTAGATACCTCCTCAGGGTGGATTTTGGCATGATACTCCTGCTGTATTATAAATACTGACATCATGGTAATCTATGCAAATCACTGCTCAATCAATCTGAGCATCTGTGGTTGATTAAACAAAACACGTAGGTGTGAAAGCATTTGCATCTCACAGGCTCTGCTGGATCTGGCAAAGGCTGAGGGGAGTGTAAAGGCACGGAGAGAGATTTGTCACCGCGATGCCTGGCTGGCAATTTGGAGTTCTAATTGCGACGGGCGCAGAGATACCGGCGTGGGCTGAGGCTCTGGAAGAAGAGGAGACTGGAGAAGCTGGGCTTCAACCCAGCTGCTTGAAGATGTGAATTCAGCTCAGACTCAGACCCGTTTCTGTGGCTGCAGTCACGTTAAAGCTCACATCCACGGGGCTGCAGCTTGCAGGGGTGTGCTGAGGTCTCACCCGTAGCCATCCCTGCGGATCCCAAGCTGCCGGGGGTAGCTGGCCCCCAGAGAAGCCTCGGGATGGCCGTGCTGGTGCATGCTGAGGTGGGCAGCACTTGAGGGGAAGCTCAGGCTGGCGAATGGGAAGTGCCCTCAAGGTGGTCTGTAAGAGGCAGCAAGGACAGGGTAGGTGGACCCTGGCAACCCCTCAGGCTTTTATACAGTCCACAAGTGGCCACTCTTACCATTGCTTTTCCCCAAGTTTGTGTATTCTCTCCTTCTGTCCCTTCTGTGCCTGGGCCTGGCCACAGAGAATGGGGGTAATGAATAATAGAGGAAATAGCTTGTGCTGGGTGAGGAGAGGAGGGGAGAAGTGGACTTGCTAATAACTGATCAGACATAATCATAATTTGGCTTTTGTTCACTACGCAGTGGTAACACTGCTCATACAAGGATGAGGAGAACCAAATTGTTCTGTTTCAGTGAATCTCTTTGTGAGAGATTTAAGTCGGTGGCATCAACAGAGATGCAACAGAGCAACAGATGTTGAGCAACAGAGAGCCCCTGGGTCACTGCTTGGGAGGTCCTCAGTGATTGCTCTGCTGGGCAGGGAGCTTCCAGGAGAGCTCCCACGGCGGGGTGATAATCAGCTGGGTTATGACTTGCTGCCCACCCACTGCCTCTTTGTGGAAGCACTTCTGTTTGTATGATGAGAAATCACTGAAGAATAATTCACAGTACTGTGTTGACTCTGAAGTGAAGAAATATTCCTTAAAGTAAACACACAACCTAATGAAACCGAGAAAAACAGTTATTTAAAGGGACACTACCCTGTGAAACTGCAGATTTCCCAACGCTGAGTCACAGAGATCTAAGGTAGCCGAGACGTAGCACATCTTCACCTCAGAGATATCAGCTCTCTGCAATAACAGGCTAGTTAATTGAGTTTTACAGGTTTTGACTTTGTCAGACTGAAGGAGGGTTGAGAGTGAAGAATGCACTGCTTTTGGTCCACCAAAGGAAGCTGGGTTGTGCAGTGGGGCTGACAGAGAGAGTCTGGTGATCCCCAGAATGGTGATGCTCACCTGCCTGTGGTGTACTACTTTCTGATCATTTAGTGCTTTCATAAGAAATGTGCTTCCAAAACTAAAAGTCTGTTTGAGCTACAGTTCCCTTTAAAACAAACCCACTTTTTTTTGTTGTTGTTTTTCCCCCAGTGAGAGCCGGTAAGTATAACTCACTTGTGTGATTGCCTGCAGAACTGCAATCCTCCTTCTAAACCTGCAATGGCAATGTGAAATTTTAGTGTCAAAATCACATATTGTTCAAGAAGTGCAAGTAAATCACTTACTGTACAAAAGCTGAAATAGCCTTGCTTAAAATGGGTTATTGGCACTGAACTCTGGACTTTGGACCAGAAGGATATTGCATTCCTGTTTTGACTTTTTGTGGATGATGATCTTGATGTTGCTTATGCAAAAGTGTTGCTAACTTCCTGATTTTGATCTTGTCTCATGGTCTGTGTTCCATTTCCATTGGAAAGCCTGTCTGCTAGCATCCTGGGATTTCAGGAAGATTTCAGCTCTTGTGTTTGAAGAGTGCATTCCTAACATTCCTGAAAAATGCTTAGAAGCTGTAAGTGCTCAGAAATTAGAAGGAAATAAAACATTGAAGTCCATTATTTGTTAAAAGAAATGTCTGGTTTTATGCCAAATGTGAAATTTTATGGCATCTGACTCATATTCTTGAGTATTTGTTGTTGGCAGTACTTCAATGGGTAGAACATATGGACACTGCTACTACGAGCTCGCCCAGCATTAGTGTCTCAGCAGCAAATACCTTTTATGTCTCTGGTCTTCGGGTCAGGTAGAACTATTGACTTCTTTGCTGTAGCAGTCAGAGTGCCAGCTGGGCTGATGGCTTTGTAGTGTGGACACTTGTACAATACACAGAGAGGTGAGATCTCATGCAGGCTGTTCAAAAGCCATCCACTCGCAACAATTTTAACACTGTTCAAGCCGATGCTGATACAGGATATATTCAGCTTTTTACTTCCCTCTGCTAATTCTTATGAACATTCAGATCTTGCTAGTTCATCACTTTTTTTTTTTTTTTAAACAGCTATATGGCCAGACATTTTCTTTGGCTATATGCAGAATAATTAAGGTCTGTCCATAATTTATTTAACTTCAGTTTTGTTGTTCCTTAAGTAAGTTTCTCTACATTTCCTTATGGTGGCAGGTACTGACTGTACAACACTGGTGACTGTGAAGTTGCCAGTGAGAATAAATGGGCCAGTGTGTCCATAGCTGGCTGGTTTACATTCCTGTTACAGGGTCACTTGTAGTCTTCTTGCCTTAATTCCCTTATTCTCCTGAGACTGCTGTGCTGAGACTATCACTCTGTATTTAATGGATGGATTATAAGAACCCAGCATCATATCTGATATGAACACTGTCAGTTTGGGGTGGATGATGGAAATTTCATGTTGGCAGTAAAAGCACTTGCACCCTTTTCTTCTTCTTTGTGACCGAGACTGTTGCAAACATGTGTTCATGTGTTTATATACCCCTTCTTCCACATATGTAGTGAACAATGATATTTTGTTTAATCATGTTGTTCTGCATTATTCATTCATTACTTAACAGCTCTTTCACACAGAGGTGATGGCTTTTTGTCCTCCTCTTCCTTGCATCGCAAGCTCTCCTTAATTTGCAAAAATGACATAGATGAAAATGTCATGATGTTCCTTCCTGATGCCTCTCCCAACGCCTCTCCTGAATCTCACTGACAGATATATAGTGTAAGCTCTGCTTCTTCATTTAGTATGGATCATGTTGGCAGAGAGATCAAACACGAGGAATTCTGGGAGATGCCAAACAATTTTTAACTGGCTTCTTACAAAAGCCAAGGGTGTTACTTATTATATATGCATAAGAATAAAATACTTTGGTTCCACCTTTCATCGGCTCCTTCAGTCCTCCTGTGTCATGGCAGAAAAGTCTTGAGATTATAGGGTTGCCATGAACCATGTTTGTGAATATCTTTTAATATATATTTTATTAAACATTACTATTTTTCTTTCTTTAGTTGAGCAAATACTTCATCATCCCATCCTGGTTCCTTTGCCAAAAACCTTTACATTGGTTCCCACTGGTGACAGCCAATTTGATCAATTGCTCATTGCTGCTGAACTCCACTAACAAGACACTTACAACTACAGCTTTTTAAAAAATATTTATTTCTTTATTTAAAAAAAAAACAAAAAAAACACCTGTCTCAAATGATATTTGCCTTGCTTTGCACAGGCTCCAGAGGATGATTTTCAGAATCCTATTTGGATTTGAGTTTTTTGCTAGCATTTAGAAATAAATTAAGGTATGCAAAATTGTATCTTCTGTTGGTACTCCTGCCTCACCTGCTTGAGCACAGGCTAGCTCCTGTCAGATCAATGGATCAGGATGGGCAAGTATTGGTCAAACAATGCCCAGGCAAAAGTCAAAAGGATGCCCAAGTGTTTTCAACTAAGAGATCAGCTTTGTTATCCTTTGTTCTTGTTTGTTTTCTACCAGAAGACAAATTTTCTGTGCCTATGAATATTGGCTATGCTGTTTTTCTTTCTTTGTTTATCTGTGTCAAAAGAAAACAGAACTTGGGACATGAGTTCCTATCAATGCCTGATGTCTAATAGATGCTCTTCTGCACCAATTTTGCCTTAAGAGTTATTAAGAAGCCAGATTCTCTCAGAACTCCAGTAAAAGATGGTATTTTAGCTTGTATAGCAAAGGTATTATTGACCTCAACCAAACCCGTATGTTACTTTCAGTGCATTCTTGTATTAGAGTTCAACATGTCATTGATTTAGGCTATGTTATTTTCCAGAGAACAAAATGCCATTTGTTATTGCCAGGAAGCATTGAAAAAGTGTGTGGGGTATGGAAGGTGTTTTATATAAAACAGTTTATATATAACCTGCTTACGTGTAGTTTCCTTGTCCTTTATTACCCCTCTTTTCCTTTTTTCCCTGGCTCTGTGTTTATTTTCTAGGCTGATCCAGATTCTGTTTATTATTTGCAGAAGTAACAGAGGAATATTGATTCTTGTCTATGTTGGCATGACAGCTCAACCTCTTGGAAATATCTCTGAAGTAAGAAATTAAATCCAAGCAGTTAGATTTTTACTCTATTCATCCTCCACGGAGTGCTTTAAAAGCCCAGACTTTTTATATAAGCAGCTGAAGGGAGGCAGAGTCACTGTTGAGTGCATTGTTGTTCCCCTGTAGCTTCCAGATGGTGAGGAAAGTCCCGGGAAAAATGTCGGACCAGCATGTTCTGTCAAAGTCAAGCTTGTGTCTAGACAGGGAAGCTTACGTAAGGCAGCAGGAGAAGGAAGAGGGCCTTGTGTAACTGCTGTCCCTGGCAAATAAACACTCGCTACAGTACCTCTTGTGATTTGGCCCATAGAGGCTGACAGCAAAATGCACTTTGGTGCTTTTTTTACTTAGCTTGCTCTGACTTGCAACTCGAGGTCATTCTCTTGCATTGGTGTTTTTTTCAAATGCACGCCTGTCTTACAGATATTACGATTTTACTAAAGGCTTTACTCTTCCCCCTTAAGCTGAACCACTTTTCCAAAGAACCCATATACACCTGCACAGCTAATTTAAAACAGATATCGCAAGTTACCATTTTTAAATGGCCTTGAGAGGTTGTTGATGGCATTTGGCAAACAATGCAGACAATATGCAAATCACCAGAGGCAGCACAGAGTCTTGTTCATGAAGATAAATTCTGCTGTAAGGTAGGTTTCTAGTTTGACTTTGAAAAAGTATGATAATGTAAAGTTAAGCTCGTGGTATTCTATTAAATACTTCAGTCAGCGTACCTCAGTACCTTATGGGGACCTCTGGCACCTCTCTAGCGCTCAACTTACCCTGCACCTACATTTTGTTTTGATTTTCCTCTGGCTGAAGGCAAATCTCTGCCAGTGAGTGCTTTCTGGTTTACTCACCCTCTCATAACAATTCTCGCTTGATTTTGGAGCTATTGTTAAAGGTGCTCTGTGTGTTTATTTCTGCTATAAAAATGTGAATACCAGGAGGAAATGTTTTTTCCTTTTGATATGGATACAGCCTCTTCAGCACTCGATGTTCTGGCTTAACGTGGTTTCTGGGGTGTTGCCCTTAACTTTGCTCTTATCTCTGCATGAAATTTTCTCGATGTAGTTTGTTGGTGCTTTGTCCTCAGGCGGGCTAATTTCTTGGAGGCAGGGTTGAGAGCCAAGAGCTCGGCTCCTTCTGTTCACCGAGGCCTGCATTACAGCCACCTTGCAGCGAGGACACCAGCCAAGTAACTTGAGGGTCAATGGTCCTTCAAAGTCTTCCCACCATTTTGGCTCCCTACTTTGAATGCCCAGGAGCACAGACAGGTTTCCCCTGAAAAAGCGTTTTTGGGAAGGTCGCTTTATGGAGACGCAGGCAGTGCTGGGACACAGGAGTGCTTGTGTGTAATGTGAGAGAGAAAGTAGTGACTGGAGTCTGCCTTTTCAGTGGTGTTGTCTGCACCTGGGAAAGAGTCCTTCGGCAGTGTTTGAATCTGGTTTCCAAACTGTGAAGTAGGTCTGAGTGATGGTTTGCCCTTTGATAATCTGACTTTTTTGTCTTTCCTCTTTGAATGTCTTTAGTCCCTCCATTATTTTTTCCTACTAGAGCACGTCATGTAGTTAATATCTTTGTAACTTCCTTTTTGAAAACTATTTTATATAGTTTTGTGGCCTTTCTGACACCTGGCTTTTTTTCCCTAGACAGACTAGATATTTAGTTCCACTGCCTTTTATTAAAAACTTGAGGAAAATATGAGAAAAAATTCCTTTCTGAAGCTCTGGAGGAAAAGAAAATCAGTACTTTTTCCTTGTGAAAAGAAATTTGTACCATGGCTCAGTTTTATGAAATCAATTTTTTTGGCTTCACTCTGAGAGCAGAAGTCTGGCTAAGTTATTTTTATGCTCTCAGGTAGGGCAATAAATGCCGTGATGTTGAATACGCCACTCCAAAGTGATGTTCTTTCCATGTTACTGAATAATAATTTCTTAAAGCTATAGAATGATATTTAAATAGTCTTTATCTTGGTCCGTCTCTTTTTCTCTCTCTTTTTTTTTTTTTTCCCCCTTCTTTTTCCCTTTCTCCATTACCCACTTGAAATGGTTCACAATTTTTGAAACTTCATTTAAAATAAAGTTGCGGACATCTCTGCAAAGAGTAAAAATACTGGCTTGGTCAGAGGAGGATACTAACAGTGCCAAGACTCCCCCATGACTCTGCTGGTGAAGTTACCCTGTCGAAGTGTTTGCTGGCCTTGTGAGGGAATCAGCTGGAGGAGGACAACTGTGCTTTTCCACATATATATTCTGGCAATGGGAGCATGCAAGTTGGAAAAGAAAATGTTAACCTATCTTAATATCTCTAAGCTTCAGATCAGTACTCTAAAGCATTTGGGTAGAACAGAGCTGCTCCCTTTGCCACTTCAGGTGGGGAAATTATGGTTATGATACATGCCCAGATATTTCTTTCCTGCACTGGGGTCTAAGAGCAAATTAACTGTGAAAGGTTATGCCAATGTTTCCTGCTCTGGTAATACCCCGCTCCTTTGGGAAGACTAGAGGGCTGTGCCAGCCCTAGGGAAGGGAAGTAATAGTGATGACTTGGTATATTGTCTCAAATTAAATCAATGTGTATTCAGAGACTGTTGTATGCAGTGAGTCAGATCAGTGACTCTGAGGCAGAGTTTGCAGTTTAGTTTGGAGAGGGGCAGGGGGCTACTAGGAATAGCCCTGGCTTAAGCAGAGAGGAACGTAAGGAACATACTACCTCATGCACTTTTTTATTTTGGTGGGTTTGCTTTTTGAGTAGTACTCTTGTTCCTTTGATCACGTCCTTGAGCACCTTGTCTTGTGCACGCCTTTCTGCCCCACTGCCTTCTAAATAGCTCCTATTAGTAGTAGGTATCTGTGACAGCAGATACCTAGACTGAAAATGTTTGCCATAATTCATAAGTCAAAGTACTTTCAATCCCAGAATAGAGGAGACTGCATGCAGACTTCATTACACAGTATTCATAACATAAACAAGCCTGCAATTATGTCATAGCAACAAGCACTGTGCTTACATGAAAGTTTGATTCAGGTCTCCAAGAGTGGAAGACCTTTGCATCCAAAATATCACAGCGACCTACTTCTCTGAAAGAGTGCCCTACATAATTTCAGAAATTAGATATGACACCAATATAGTAGGCCATATGGTGCTTTTTGCTGGTGTAGGGTGAACAGTGGGATATTCTTGGGGCCACGCAAACGTCTGTCCACTGACTAGGTGAAGTCAGCTCATTATTAGCTGGTGCGAGGTGTGACGTTTGTTTTCCTGATGTTGTGAGGCAACAAACTCAAACTGGCAATTGTTTTAAAAAGGCATTTGCTAATAATATGGGCATGATCCTAAAAAGTTTTAGCCTTTTTATTTTTTTTTTTTGGACCAGTACTGTCTGCCTTTGATTGCTGCTGAGAACCTAAGAGGCTGCACCTAAAATTATTTAGACAACTCAGAACCTACCTCTCAATAATTCATAGAGAGAGCATTTCCAAAGGGCAGTTCGACATGTTTAACTGATCTGATCCTGAGCTCCCAGAGCAGGATTATTTATTTTTCTGGTAGTGCTTCCCCAGACTGGCTGTAGAAGTTGTTACAAGTGTGCAGTGTGTGCTGCTGGTGTCCCACCTACCGACGGGGAGGCAGCAGGGGTGGGTGGGCCATTCCTGAGGGGATGGGAAGGGGCAGTGAGAGGAGCTGGCAGAGGGCAAGCTGCAAACTCTGCTTCCTGTTGGCAGTGGAGCTACCTGTGAATTTCAGTTGTCAACACATTGGGGTGGCAGAGAAAGTTTCAGGACAAAATGGTGCTTTATTCAGAAATTGGGAGGTTTTGTGATCTGGACTTTTTGAGCACCTGGTCCTTGCTGGATGGTTTTGTCTATGACAGTAATGTATTGAATTTCTGTGAAGTAATATCTCTTCCTGGCATGGCAACCACTTTTTATTTACATACAAGCATCATCGTAGAAATTAGATTTGCAAGTGCAAAATAAAAAAAAATACCAAACAATATCATTTCAGCCCTTTCTCCATAGTTTCTGTATGCTCTACCTCTTAGTTTGATGAATTTTTTTCCTTTCTCTTTATTTTAAAAAATAATTCCTTTGGAGTCTGTGCAAAGTGAGATTTTCTACAGTGCTCATTCTGATAGCAAAGTTGTTTTTCTGAGGACTGCCCACATTTTAGGTGTCTGCTGCATAGGTTTTCTGTGTAATAACTCTTGTGCCAAGCTGTAGACCTCGGCTGAAACACCCCCCTAACAAAGTTCCTGCTGAAAAGGAGCGGCGCTGCAGTTCAGGCAATGCCCCTCGGCCTGTGCACAGGGCAAGGCTTTAAAAAGCAAAGAACAATGCATGGGTCATAAAGTGTGCACTGGGGGAGTCTGGAATTCCTCCCAAAGGGGGCTGTGCAGGCATGGCAGGCTCCTTCTTTGTGCTTCCGTCCTGCCAGCCTGTGCAAGCACTGCGGGTGGTTATCGCTGCAGACACGCTGGCATCCCTTACAGCTTGGTGCGTGTGTTTATTAGGTGGCATCCATGGGGATAATCTCATTTTGGCTTTTAACCATAAGGTAAATGTTCAGTGACCTTCGGGCAATCTGTGCACGCATAGCGCTGTGTGCTGTCAGCTACTTGATACCGGCGGTGATAGTGTTCCTGGCAGAGGCCCCAAGGTGGGAGCCCTCATTGTCTGGGGGCCGCTGTGTTTGCTGACAGACAGGAGTATCTTTGCCTGCTGCCAGCACAGGAGGCACCTGCTGATCGGAAACTTCTTTTATCACAATGTTTAATTTGCTGTCTCACAGCTTTTGGAAAGAGAAGCCTTTCATCTCTCGAGTTTGGAAAGGAGCGATATGATTATATTAAGCAGATGATGCCTATCTGCAGCTGAAAGGGGATTTGTTTGGTTTGGTTTGGTGGGTTTTTTTAAGATGGCACTTACAGTAAAGTGCAGTGCAAGCGGCTGAGCTGCAGACACGAGATGAGTCAGATCTGGATAATTGCACTCTCCTGTAGAGAGTGCCTGGGCTGTCCTGAAGGTTCCCTCTCTAGAGCTGTCTGGTCTTGCTCTTTGCTTCTCTCTGGACCAGAGAGAGAGGCTGAATAAATCAGGTGTAGGTGTCCTGAGCAGCAGTGTAGGGTGGACTGGTTTGGGTTGGTTTTTTGGTTTTGAGGGACAGCTGCTATTTGCCCTGATGGTGCTTACTCAGACCTGAAACCAGCATAAACCCAGCAGGACAAATAGCACCTAAGATGTTCCTGCTGTGGTGTTCAACCAGGATCTGTGCTGATGGTGATTGCCAGCAGATGTCTGCTCTGCATAAAACTTTAGCCTCTGCACTGATTTGACATAGATTTTTATTATATTTTATAGGCAAGTAGCATGTTCATGCCATTTTGGGAACATTGTGGTCCTCTTAGACTTGGATCTACTTGTTATGTAATAAAAATACATGCCCTAAAACTAGTGCCAGAATGCTGAAATCTCCTTGAAGAACGTTTTAAGGGTGGACACATAATTTGAGCTGTTAATAATGGATGGTTGTGATGATTAAAATATCCCTGAAGGTTAGAATCTGTCTTATGGATTCTACTGGGCGGTATTTCTAGGTGGCAATGCCATTTCAATGGCATTTGGACACAAATGGTTCTTCTCTTAAGGTTTTATAAGTAGAGCTGTTTTTAAAAGGGGTGGTTGTGTGAGTTATTGGGTTTTGATTTTGGTTTTCTTTGATAGGAGTGAGTTTGTTTCCTCTGTGCTTTGTATCGTGTCTGGAATTCAAAGTAGAATAGGAACATAATAAAAGTCATACTCAGTCAATGACTTTCAAGCAAAGAAGGAAGAACTGCTGAATTTTGAGTGTGGTGGGTTTTCTTGGGGTTTTGACGTTCTTTTAACCTGAAACACCAACTTCTCTTACCTGTTTCCCTTCTCTGATTCAGGAAGGGAGTACTTCACTCTCAAGCACAAATATATATACCCAAAGTCCCCTGGGTCCTACAGGTTTTTACCTATTTCATTTTCTCTTCGCTGTTACCGGAGGAAATGAAGTGATTTGGCTGGCTCAACCATTCCTTGTTTTTAGTATTTCCACAGCTGCTGGCCAACTACTTCAGGTTTTTAAGGTTAATTTGACTTCACTCTTCAAGACAACTGGCAGGGATGTGGAAAGGGTGTGGGATGTGGCAAGCAAGTCTGCCAGCTTTCTTAAAGCTGCAATAACAAAACCCAGCATAATCTTGAAGGTCATATTGCAGCTTTTCCTCTGCTATGGTCCAGGAAGGTTTCAGGGGCCTGACAGAGTGAAATGTCTCATAGAGATTTGTATTAATTAATAAGAGCACTGTTTTGAAGAAATCCATTTTATTTTAAGGTTGCTCTGCATTTATGAATTTGGTTAATATGGCGTCATCATTTGAATAATGTTTAGATGCAGCACATTGTTTATGACCACCTGTGCACGTGGGTCTGCAAGTAATAAAGGGAGAAAATAAAGGGAGAGAAGCTCTCAGACAGGCAGTAGGAGAATGCAGCTCATTAAGAAGTCACTGGGGACAAGTAGCTTAGTGCTTCCAAGTAGCCAAGGCAGTTGCATAGACACATTGAGATATATAATGAAGATTAAGTGGTTTAGTATTAATTAAACTGAAAGCAAGTGTTATATATGATAGAAAAGAATGGGTTTGGTGGTCTTTGCCCATGGAGAAGCCATGACCTCACAGAATTTAGAGCCTGAACGGCCACACTAGATTGACTAGTTTGAGGATGTAAAAGGCTGTGAAATTCCATGTATATGCTGTTCATAATATTGACAATGGAGGTGTTATTTGGAATAAATTGTTACATACCACATTCAGAAAAGAAGTCAGAACAGAGATCACATCAAAACTTTCATATGCCCATCTGGATAAGCTGAGATACAGGCTTGAACCCAGTGATTCACAGACTTTGCTAAAAAAGGAAATGAAGGTGTCATTAGACCACTGCAGGAAAATTCCTGTAGTGTTCCAGGTCTGGGGAGATGCTGCCAACATAACCAGGTACAGCCATAACACCCACCAGATTAAGCACCAAAGAAGTAAAATTATCTGTGTTACTGTGGAATATTGCTCCATCCTACCCAGTAACTCCTGCCATGGTATAGCACTTTGGAGGACTGCTCCAGTTTGCAGAAGGAAATAAAACTGGGATGCACAGCCAGAGGGAATCTCCTGCCTGCTGGCCAAAGGTCTGAACTGTGTCATTGTTGCCCTATACAGAGTGCAATAGAGGGTAATACCTTTACAGAGGGTATTAGCAGCAGCTGAGTGTGGTACTATTAATTATCTGCCTTTGGTTTAATACAGTAAGAGATTGAATCGGGGGATTCATGGATTCAAGGGGCAGAACTGATCACTGTAATTATTCAGCTTGACCTTTCCTGTTAGGAGTTAGGCATTGCATTTTTCTTATAAGTTAGTTGAAAACATATTTTTTAGAGAGAAATACAATCTTCAAGACTGCATGTGATAGTGAGTACTACCTGGCAATCTGTTTCAGGTTTTAATTACCCACCCCACTACAAAATCTGTTTGTAAGTCATGGTAATTTATTTATTCTTGATAATAAAGGCATTGGGGCTGTCTGTCCTTTTAGTAAGTGTTTTTACATTGCCTAGTACAAAAGGATCTCTGATGGGAGCTTTGGTGCCACCAGAATGCACAAATAGCTTGTTAACTGGGAAAAAGCAAACTGTGTTTCTCTTCACTTGGATAGTCTTAAAGAATATAAGATTAGGGAGTTAGGCTCCTCAGTGCAGTGATTTCTTTTTCTTCCCTTATATTTCCCTTCCTTATCTTATAGGCTATATGGTGATATTTTCAGTGAGGGATTGAGCATTGTTTTTCACTTCTGCTGTTTTCTGGGGCTGGCACAAAAAATGTTCCCCTTTTTCAATTTGTCAACTGCATTGACAAATTACCCTTTGGCAAAGAATACAGCACGGTAATTTTGGAGTATAACTCTTCTATCTCTCTGGCTTCCTTTATTTCTGCCAAGGATATTGCTGGGAAACTTAGAGATATGGCTATGTATTTTTGTAAATATGCTAATAAGAATGTTGATCCTTGCAAAAAAAAGTGTTTTAGAATAAAGGAATAAAGAAGACAAAGAAATAGTTAAAGTCTGGAGGAAGTATGCAGCATGACTGCATGTTTGTCTGATTTGGAGCTGCTGAAATATTATCTCATATAGGTTAGGACTAAAAAGGTGTTAGGCTTTTTGAATCAGCTGCCAGGGACTCTAACAGGCTCTTGGAAAGCCAAGGATTAGTCAGATGGAGGAATGTCTTGGCCAAAACTCTTTTCTCTGGCTAAACCCACTCCCTTGGCAGCGACGCATTGTATTCTTATAAAAGCTGCTGTGGAAGCTTAAGGCCAGTGCAAGATTTCGTTATGAGTACTGGATCCTCCTGGGACCAGTTAAAGTAGATGGAAAGCTCCTTTATTCTCTGGAATGTAACAGTGAATATGGGCCATTTCTAGGACATTCTGTTTCTCTTATGAACCTGCTTCTCCAGATTCCCCTTTTGTTTATCCAATCAGTACATATGACTTCTTGACAAGGTTCCCAATTCTTGACAAGGTAAGTGGTTTTGTCTGTCATGCATTATAGCAAAGGACTGATGGCTCCAAACAATAGACATGTTGTTCCCATCTCAAGATGTCAAGTGCAAGCGTCTTTCAGCTGTGATTACTGGCATGCTGTCTTTGGTTCCATCTGAGATCTCTTAATCTTTCCTACAGTTGGGAGGACAGCTCACAACAAAACATTACCTAGCAACAAAAATGCCTCAGGTTGGTTCGGGGAAGGCAACAGAAGAGTTGTTATTAATCACACTGAGGTGATGCATTGTGATTTAAAAAAATTGGAAAGGAAAGGCCAGATTAAATACTGACATTTAGTATATTCCAACTGTGTTAGCTTTCACTTTGGCTGACACAAAAATATATATTCAGTGAAAATGAAGTAAAACCCCTTGTCTGTGTTCTCCTGGATATCCCAAAGTGAAATAAAAGCCCCAACAAGAGTGATCTGATATTTGGGGATGTTGCAGATGTAGCCTTCCAAATCTGAGAGGCTGAAGAGACTTCTGTTCTGGTCCTAAGGGCTACAGCAGTTTGAGTGTCAGGAATACAGGGTAGATTGCTGTCAGTGGAAACCAGTTTCTTCTAAATGAAAACTTCCATGAGTTTGCTGTGTTAAAAAATGCGTTTAACAAACAGACATCATAGTAGTGAAAGACCTGAGACTTAACAGCAGCCTACAATGTGCATTTCCACCAGCTGAAAGCCTGACTTTGCTTTAGCCATCTCAGCTCAATGGCCATAATTTCACAAGGCTAAGTTAGACCATAATACAGCAGATCTCTGTGATCCTCATGTCAGATGTTCCACTAAAGATTCTAGAGAAGGGATGGTATCATGAGCTGTTATGGAAAATAGAAGTATAAAATGTGATCTTCTATAACCTCATAGGAAATAAATGTGGTCAGCAGTGAGGAAGGCACTGTTGTATGCGGGGAGGCATTTTGATGTTAAACCACACTGTTCTGGAACAGTTGGGGAACTTTCCACTTAGCGCTTTCTCTCAGAGGTGGTAATTTGGAACCGATCCGTGCACTGCGGCGTGGGTAGTGTGAGCAAACAGTGTCACGAGTGGGCACGGGTGGGTGGTTGAAATCATCATTCACATTTTTTCTTCATATGATCTTCTCTGAGCTGAAATGGTGCCAAATCAGTCGGGCTGGATCTGCTGAAGCCATTATTTTCCTGGTGGTAACTCATTGCTGTGGCCATCCTTTGCTACATGTGTTACCTGCAGGCAGTGGGCAAGGGGGTGCACACAGATCTGTGGAAAGACAATAAGACTTGGAGTAAGGGCTAAAATAATCTAGTATTCATTTCTATCACACCTTTTAAGTTAATTCATTAGTTCAAAGATAATTAATTCAAGATATAGCTGTCAACATCCTTTTGAAATTAGAGCTCCATGTTGACAAAAAATTACTGTTTGTTTTTTACTGGTTTCAGAAAACAAATGTCTTGTATTCATCAGCCTAACAACTTCAGGTCTGCTAGTTCCAATGAATTAACTTGTTCACCTTCTGGCAAGAGCCTAGTTTTACTGCCTGTGTGTGAAAACCAGAAGACTTTAAGCAGAACAAAAAGAAAAATTATTCCCTGAAGAGTTAAGATTGCTGGGGGATGATACAGGCTTGTGTAAGGTTTTGGAGTGATGCATACAATGTTCTTGTCAGGGTTTTTTTAAGCTGTTGCTGTATCCTTGTAAGTAGTTGAAAAATGTCTTTCCTCTGGTAATAGCCATAGTTTGTAGGTAATGGCTTGTCAGAAACACTGATGGTTCATAAAGATTAGCTATGTGAAAATATCTGCAATGCTTTTTCTTGCTTGTCTGCTACCCAGAGGGTAAAACAGAGGAACACAAAAGAGGGGCTGGGAGTACATGACGAGGAAGCAAACAAGGCATTTTTTAAAGAAGTAATAAATTGTAATTCTGAAAGTCCTGGAAATCCACATGGTAGAGACATGCGAAGAAGCCTTCTCAAATCAGAGTCTTGCTTCTGATTCAGGGGCATCTCAGAGAAATCCCCTCACAAGTTTGTCATCAAGGATATGTGGTGATAGATCAGGTATAGTAGGATTTTTAAGAAGGGTAGAAAACCAGTTTGATTGCTTTCACAAAACCTCAGCATTAAACAAAATGTTTGGCTTTATGTGAAGGAAGTAATTAGGAAATATCTTGGGTTTGGTATTTGACATTGCCACAAAGTTGGTTAACAAATTAAGAAACAATCTGAATTTTGGAATTTTTGTGCTAACATCAGTGGGAATTGGATGATGTTTTGATGGTCTGAAAGGCAACAGGCCAATCTCAATACAAGTTTTCTCATGGATCTCTGGACTTCTATGTAGTGTGATCTGCTGGTGCAAAATTGCTCTTGAAGATGGACTGAGAAGCTAAAGTGTACAGGAGTGTGAACCACAGAGCAGGTGAGATGTAAGCTTGCTAAGAAAAACATTTTAGAGCTAATTCAATCATGTCAAAACTTTCTGCCGCACTTGGTAAATAATTTTTTAGGGAAGTATTCCAGTATTTAAATTTTTAAGTTGTCAAAGCATTTCATTTCAGAATTTTTCTAAGTTTTAAATTTCACATATTTTTTACAAGACAACATATGTTATAAAAGATTTAAATACTAAATAAAAAAGCTTTTTTTCCTGTTTATTATTTACTTAATTCACTATCCTCAGCTGCCTGATTTCTGTTTGAGTTGAAGGAAGCTGAATATTTTTTGTAGTCCCATGGTTATGATGCCCAATCAGAACATGGTAAATAAGCTTCTCAGGAAAGATCCATCCACCTGGATTCAGGAAAGCCACCTCCTCCATTCAGGAAAGTTAGAGGCTCTTTTATTTCCTCCCCTTTTATCTTCTTCCTGCATTGCAACTCTAACAGGTTGGGGGAGGAAGGAAGTTTAGCAGCCAGCAGGAATAAGAGTACTTGTCACCACTTGAGGGGGTTTGGGAGAATTTCTTCAGCAGCTTGGGGGGAAGAGTGTAAAGTTCACATCAGCCTAGAGGTATGTGTGAGATTTGTTGAGTTACTTTTGTGGTAGATGCCCTTACTATACTCAGTTGTCAAGATCCCTTTGATTCTGGTTTGTTTGGGTTTTTTTTCATAAACTTAATTCTCCCTGTGCCCGTTGTATCCACCATACCTCCTTTTCCAGGTATCAAAAGCTTTGCTCAGTAAAGTTGCCTGATCCCCACTTTCCAGCTGTGGAGCTCTGCTGCGAGTTCCATGCAGTGCCAAAGAAGAGACTTTTTTGTTTTTCTACATTCTAAAGGTACCCTGGTGTCTGCCACCTCATCTGATTGTCACAGCTGCCCCAGTTTTCACAGAGATGATGGCCTTCCTACTCTGGTTGCTTGCACCTATAAAGTGTCATGGAGAATGTGGCATGCCCACTGCTCTGCCCTGCTCCCTTCCCTCAGCTTGGCAGGACACCCCAGGGCCAGGGTTTTGTCTCAAACTTGGCCTGTTCCAGCACAGTGTTAACGCTCTGCAGAGCTGGGTTGTGCGTGGGACACTCATTTTCCCACCTCTTTCTCCTTGCTTTTTTTCTTAAGTGGTACAAAGCTGCTATCATTTTATTAAAAAATAAATTCAGAAATACTTATTAAAACATGCTCTTCTTGTTGACACGATTATGAAAATTTACTGAGCCTGGGAATGCTTGGAAAGGCCAAGTGTTGCAACAGGAATCTTGTCAGAGTTGTATCTTCTTTTTATCTTGTCATGGGAGTTTGTCTCTGCCGTAGGAACTGAAAGTGACTAAATCTCTGCTAAGAACCTCTTGAGGGAGCTTTCATACAGAAGGAGAGAATGATGGATTTAAGGGCATAAACCTGAGGTATCATCAACCTGTCAGGGTACTGGCACTCAAAAGCAGCTATCCTTGATTACTGTCTATCAGTGACATCATGTCTTAAAACTGGAGTTGCTGAAAATAATTCCAGTATTTTAAAATGAAATTGTCCCTTATAAAACATGCTACCTTGAGGGACCTAGAGATAAGAACCTGTTTTTTTGGAGTTTTTGGCAGCAAATAGAAGCAGGCGAGGACGTATGTTAGCACTTTGGTGTACAGTGCAATCTGGTAATGTCCAGAACTTGGATACCATTACTCTTTTGCAGCCAGCATATCCAGCCTTTCTCTAAACAGACACATTCTTCTGCTACAAAATATTGAAAATTTATTTTAATGTGTCACCTGTCAAATCCATGCTGGTCTTTTTTTTGCCAGGGCATGACCTCAGTTGAATATGGAATACGAAAACATATTCCTATCAGGAAAAGCAATGTGCAGGGCACATCTTTTACTTTGTCTTGTCAGCTCAAGTAGTTGAGGCTTGCTGGGCAAAGAGTCTTAGTCCCAGTGCCACAAGCCTGCAGATTTCATTTTAGCTATGCTTCATAGTGAGGGGAGATGTTTTTCCTTTCAAGCTGGATTTCTGTGCCTGCCCATCCCTAATGCTGAAAATGGGCTCCTTTCTTCATGCTCTGGCTTGTAGTCAGCTTGGGAATAGTCACCACATTCTTGCCAAACAGAGTCACGTTCCTGTCTAGTTCTGACAAAGGTCCCTGGTTCATTCTCTGTCTCAGGTTTGTCAAATATCTCTGGTATCTGGTGCACGTGAGAGGAAAGAACACACACCTCACTTTGGTCAGACGATTTCCATAAGTTTCTTCCATTTCAGTTCTCCTTGGTGCTTGCCACGAAGCGTTGTCTGGAAGAAATGGTGACACTTTCTGCCTCTCCTCTTCATGCAGATTTTAGTCTTTCTTTACATAAAATGTTCCTTTCATGTTTTTGATTCACTGGTAGTGATGAACCAGAAACAAATTTGTAATATAAGTGTGATGCCTGAGCAGTTTCTTCAGCAGAAGCTACAAAGAACTTGTTTGAAATACATGTATATAGTAAAAGTGACTAAGTCTCTATCATATCTGCCCTAGATTGGCTGAGCCCCACAAAAGCAAATATTTTACTTTCATCTGATAGACCATGCATTTTTAAGTAAAATCTGGTGCAAGGAGGGGTTATGGTAGAACCAAATGGAACAGCATGGTTTGAAAAGAGGGCATGTCCTGAAGCACAATGGAATGGAGGGAAGAGCTGGAGTGCTGTTTTCAGTGTGTGGATGCTGATCACAAGTGGTAACAGATTTTAAATCGAAATACTCATTTATATACAGGTATCAAAGGTAAAAGAATGAACTCAAACATATCCTCGCCCTCTTTGATGTCATATGATTTAAAATATGTGCTGACATTCAAGAGATGAAAGGTGGGACAAGGGAAAAATGTAGCTTTAATGCAAGAGGTTTGCTAGCAGTGTTCAAAGATTTTGGTCAGTTTTAATGCTCAGAAGATTGTTTTAAATACAGTGAACTTCAGAACAGAAGAAAATAACCACATTTGATTTTACCCAACATTCACATAATTGTGCACAACAATTAATATAAATACAGATTAGTATTTTGAAAGGCAGGATGCAAACATCTGCATGGTGGGTCTGAACCAGGGCCTTGCAGGCTGGTTCTGACCAGGGAGCTGGTGGCAATGCCAGCATGTCTCATGGCTGGGGCTGACAGACCCCCTTCGAGGAGAGGGTGTTCTCCCTGAGCTCTGTGCTGTCACTGTCTCTCAAGAATGGAAAAAGTTTGCATGGAACTGTCTTGGAGTGTGGTAGCTTCAAAAGTGTGATCGTACCCATTATGCTGAGAAACCTGATTTAAGATTGAGATGGGAGAGTATTTAGGTGGTTGGAATCTGCTTCTCTAGAGATACCTCGTGAAAAGGAAGGAAAATACCTGTTTATGTTTGTATTTGAGGCTTTTACTATTGAATAAAGGCAACATTAAGACTTTGAATATTTTTATATTTGCCAAAACCAAATTTTTGCCCTGGTCTCTGTTTCTAAGCAAAACCGAGCCTACAACAGCCACTTCTGGGATATTGTTTTTGGGATATTGTTTTCATGTAGACTGTAGACCTCAAAAGCAAATTATCTAGAAATGGAAAATGTGGTATACTGGGCAGAAGAGTTTGGGGGAATTTATTTTTTTAAGGCACAGATAGTTGGTTTTGGTCTATCTGATAGTGAAATGAGATCATGATTAAGGCCAAGAATGAGTCACTTGGGCAATTCTTAGTTGCAACCCTCTGCTCAGACCGTAAGTTGATGTTCTCTTATCATGAAACCTTTGCCCCACAACTCTTTGCTCATTTTGGAGCCACCATGTAATGCAGAATTCATTCATGCTGTTGTTCCTGCAGGATTGTTCCACTTCTCTCTTGCTACTGTTTGCAGGCTTTCATGGTCCTGACTTCAAGCATCTCTTAAGTTCTAGAGATGGCTGGCTATGTTTGTGAAGCTCTGGGATGGACAGACTGACCCTAGCTTCTTGTTTATGTTTTCACTTTAAACTTTCAAGATCTTTTCTGCTTGGGAAGAGACCAAAGAGGGTGAAAAGATCTGTCTGTCTGTTTGCTGGGCAGTGTTTTCTGAGAAGTTTTGCTTGATGGAGGTTTTGTTCATTTTGACCATTTGAGAGAAGAGCTGGCTGTGTTAATATGCAGGTAGAGCAGTGCAGGTGTCAGAAGCACTTGTGGGTGACCACAGTATTGCAGTACTGAATGTAAGGTGGGTTCTGTGGCACAATAAGGAGTGAAAAAAACATGTGCTGTGAGTGGAAAAGGGGATCTAATACTACATAAATGGACTAAAGGAGATAATTGAGCAGACAAATGCCTGGTCCTTCATAAAGAAGATGAAAGGACAAAGTGTTCAGCAATGAGTGTGGAGAGGAGTGTGAGGGGGGAGAACAGTGCTGCAGTGTGAAGGCTGCCTCACCTGGAGCCCTGTGCCCCCTCCATCCTCAGCATTAGCAGGTAAACTCATGCATATTCATAGCAATAGCAATAATAACAATAATGAAAATTGGTAGCAAAATCAAATTAATGTGGTCTCCTGCAGCAGAAATATTTACCCGATGTGTCCTGCCAGTTACAGAGATTGGCATTAAACCTAGACATTACCTCATCTTCCTGGGCAGACAGCCTATTTCTATGCTAAGCAAGTCTGCAGGAGTGAACAACTGAATACCTGCCTGATTAGCTGTGCAGCAGCAGATCCTGGTTAGAAGCGATTTCCCTCAGCGCTTTCTCTCCCTTTTGCTCGCATGCTTGCTCTCTGCAAGGTTTGTCACCATGCCTTATCAAACTATGTTTTTCATCTTGAAGGGCACGTTGCAGGGGAGATTGGCCAGACAGGTGGGCTAGTATAAATGCTGAACCAAATCAGAAAGGTCAAGAAGAGCAGAAGGAAAAAAGTGTGTATATATGTGAGTGTGTATCTCCCTCCCCGTCTCTGCATGTGTGGGTGCCAGCTAGGTGAAACTGGATTAATGAGGAAGAGAGAGATAAGTGCTAAGAGGATTGTGCTATAAAAGGAGATTTTTGGGTTTTGAGCATAGATGAGGGTTTCTTTATGAAAACTTTAATTGGCTACCTTAGATCATTTCTTTAGCTTTGTTCCTGGGTGGTAAATCATAAGTTTCCTGCTGGGCGTAAAATCATAGCATAATTATGATAGTTGGCCTGTGTAGAGTGTCTTCTATCGCAGACTCCCAGCATGCTGTATATTCCTTAAAAAATTAAGCCTCATAATGTATTTCAGACAAGTAGTCTGACAAGTAGTAATAAAAATAGTAATAGGGAAAAAACAAAGTGGAGGGAAAAAAAACCTCCAGCAAAAACAACAGTTGCTTTTGTTTCAACACCTTTAAAAGAGCATCATACTCCTGCATCCACCTGCTTGGCTACCGCTACTCTTCTTTCCATAGCAAGGTTCAAGGACTCCGGGATACAGTATCACTGTTACTGATTGGTCAAAGTTCTCACATTAATGCCTTTGTGAATTCAAGAGCTGCAGATGCTCATAGATCATTCCTCTACCTTGGTGTTGGCATGCTAGTGTTTTACCATGTACACCTGTATTTCCGTTTCAGGCCTACATGAAGCTGGACACTCCACCACCTTTGTGCTTTGCCTTCAATTGGCTCCGTTGCTTGCATTATCAAGAAAACATGCAGCAAAGTCACAGTGAAATGAAGCCTCTTTTTCTTCTGGTTTGATGTTCATAAATCTGAAGTCATTCCACACAAGGGTAGTATTTATACAGTAGATTTCTTATCTGTTTTGAGCAGTGGCTGTATTTCTAAATTTCAGTCCACTCAGCTGTTGAAAATGATCAGGAACTACTTAACAGAGAAAAGGTCTGGGCTGATTTGCCTCTTCCCCCTTCCTCTGTCCTGCCAAAACACATGTGGCTTCTACTGGACCTGCTCTGCTGGGTGGCCAAACTCTGGAAGTAACTTTCCTCCTCACACTTACTGGTCCCGATTCTGAGAAATTGTATGCCAAAACATGCATTGCTCTCCTGGAAATGGCATGGGGACTGGAGATGTACAGTTCAGCACCAATACACCTATATAATGGCTGAATTATTATTCAGGAGGGGAGTTTTCTGTTGGTAAACAGCAGCAAGTTGATGTCTCCTGAATGTCTTAAAGGAGGAGAAAAACCTTTAAAAAAATCCTTTGTCTTTCAACTGCAGTGTTAAAGACACTGTAAAAACACTGAAGTGGACACTGGCTCTCCACTCTCTAATTATTAGTAGAGCTGAGTGTTTTGATGTGTAATGCTGTCACTTTGGTTAAGCAGCATTTAAGATTTCTGTCAGAAATGTTAAAGAAAGCTCACAAAAGAATAGGGAACCAAATGTTCAACCTTGGTTATGAGGGTTTTGTTATTGTTTTCATTAAACCTCTTGAGACAATAGCACCATCTTATAGTGAAGGTTTAAGAGGCAGCAGCGTAAAGGACATGCCATCACAAGAGGGGAGCTGTGCCCTGACATTCCTCAGGAGAACAGTGGGAGGTTATAGCCCTCTGGAGCAGAGAAGGAAAGTGATGTTTCGTTGTTCTCAGTAAATTATGTCAAAACTTTGCATCTCACCAAAATATCTGAGGGAGGTCTCTGACCTAATTGTTTTTTCTTCCCTCTGCAATATGAAAGATAATCAAAGTCTGTATCATTCCTGTATTTCCAATACTTCATAGTCAAACAAAGGGCACTCTTCTGTTACTAGTGATTTGAACTAACTTGATGTAGGCGGAAGACCTTAAACACATTTCAGAGAGGTTATTGAAGTGGTAAAACATGGGCAAAGTCAGATTGTCCTCTTTATGAAAGCACAAGTAGACTGCAAAGATATTTCTGGATGTTAGTTTGTGCCCAAATTATAAAATTAATTTGGCTTATTGACTCAAAATTAAATCTTCCACAGCATTGGGCCAGCTAGTTTGTTGGAAGATTGAGCTGCCTAAGTTATCAAAGTATACAAGCATTATCTTGTCAGATGGGAAGAGCACTAGTACTCTAAACACGAGTTTGAAGGCGTCATCTCCTCAAACCTTGTGCCTGCAGGCAGGAATGACTAAGAGAAGATGAAAAAAGTAGCTTATTTCTGAAATAAAGTGGCATTTTCCATTCTGTCATCTGCAGATGAGAAGAATGGACATTGCGTTATGACACTGCTCTCTAAATCTTTCTCAGGGGAAAACAGAGGCAGAACATAATCTTAGTTTTTTCCAGAATATTTCCTCACTCAAGGCAAAAGAAAGAACACCATTGCTTAAGATGTGACAGAAAATATTATGTTGTTTCAGTAGTGATGTACAGGGCCAGCACAACCTGTGCTGCTTTTTGGCCAGTGATCATCCTCAAGTGAGCAAACTTTTTTCAGTATGTTCCGAATGAAAGTTTCCTTTTCAATTTCAGGGCTCAGACAAAAAAATGTGTGAGACACTGGTTGCACATTTCTTTTGGCAAGCACTTTTGCTTCTACTCAAAAACTTGATGAGGGTGGAAGTTGTCCTGTGCCTTATCTTTTGACCTGACAATTTACATCTCCATCTAAATTGGAGATGTAACAGGTTGCCAACAGTATGGAATGGTTATCAGCAATCTCTGCCTGCGTCAATATGACAAAACAGGGCTGGCACTGTCTACCTGGTGGCAAATAAAGTTACTTTCTCTTCAATATATATCCTTTGTGGCCTTGGACTTCTAGATTCATTGAATGAATGATGGCATCTTTGCATTAAGCAGATGTGTCCTTTCACCTGATGATTATAAACTCATGATCCTCCACTTCCACCCTGAACTGTGATCTCCCTGTTTTCTTTACTCAAATGTTTTATTTTACCATTTCCTTACAAATCCCATGAGCTTAGTCTGTAGTGATATTTACCCTAGGATACTGTGCTATTAAAACATAACAGCTATCCTGTTTTACTTAAGTAAACAGGTAAAATTCAGTCAATCAATCAATAAGGAACAAATAAATAAAACATAGAGCTTGGGTTTTTTTTAATAGCAGTGTTGTTAGCAGTTGTCAAATAGATATGCAGTGTAACTTCAATTCTTTATCTTACTGTTTTCATCCACTTATCAGCAGTTCAGATCATATACTACTTTGGATATTGATAATCCAATTTTGCCAGTTCCTTATTGTTTTAGTGGTAAAAATGCATTTCAAAATAAACAGACTCTTGTCCCATTGCACTAGAACACAAAACTAAAGAGTTTCCTTAATGCCTTTTGTAAGAGAAGAGGTTTTTTGCATAAGGTTGAATGGCAGGAATTTAAATACTGTCATGTGTTTTGCAGTTATAAGTGGAATAGGCAAAGCTCAGGTCTGAGAAGAGCCTGTTGAGTCTTTGTTTACCATACTCTATCAGTGGCATCCAGACCTCTGGAAGGGCTGCTTGGGAAGAGACAGTATCCTCAACATCCTAAATTTTCAGCTGGTTCACAGCTGCTGCAGTCCTGTTTTTGCGGTGGGAGGGTGCACCCTGTGCTCAGCAGCGTCGTCTGTGGACAGGGAGCAAGTGTCAGGAGGCTCCTGCAGCTGCATGGAGAGATGCTCAGCTGGTCTCCTGGGGGACAGGGGAAACTGAACACTCATCTCCACTGAGGCAGGAGCTATGGCTGACTTTCATTCTTCACAAACCTCAAACTTTTTTAATGCAGTATAGCGTTTACCAGATGCTGCTAAGCTCCAGATATTTTCTTCTGATAATGTTCCAGACACTTAAAAGTAAATGAAAATGATGTACTAAACCCCCTGCAAAACGTTTCTTTGCTGTTTTAAATTGCTAAAGAAATAAGGCTTCGGTGACAGTCTGTGAACTCTATGTGCATATGGACACATGTGTGTATGCTTATGCACACATTTATTTACCTGTATGTTTGCCTGCCTCATACCCTGCACAACAATTTTGGAACCAAGAATTCCCTGGAAGAGGAACAGGCCTTAGAGATGGAATGGTTTCTTCAAAAGTGAGAAGCAGGTGAAAAGAGTCCTTGCTAGTGAGCCCGTTGAAGGAAAAGCTGCAGGAAGAGCCCCATGCCTAATCAGTACCAGAGCGTGGCCAAGAAGGGGATGCCATGGATGCACCAGCAACTGGAAGAACTCTTTTTCAGTGCTTGTGTTTCACTGAACTAGAAAGCTGTGGGTCAAATCAGATTTCATTAGTTCAGCTGCTCACAGACCCATGTGTGATTTTAACATCTCTTTTGAAGAGCACATAGGGTGAATGAATACTGCCATGTTGGTATCTCCAGAGCTGCATGTTCTCTGGTTGCGAAGGAGTTTGAGTAACAGCCTACATGCCTTGCCTGCACACTTCATCAGAGCTCTTCAGCAAGGCACAATTGCTGCTGCCTGAGAAAGCTTGAAGGTGCTTCCCCTTCCATATCCATTTATTCTCGTATTTGTGACTCGGCCAGGAAAGGAGCTTGCCAAGTTGAATCAGTTGTCAAGGGCCATGTTGTGGTCACCTTTGCTCCAGGAGCTAGTCTTGGACCTCAGATTTCTTTAACATAATCTAAAAAAGCCTTCAAGGTGACAATTCATTTCAGTCATTACCAATTAAAGATGGATTTGAATTGGCAATTTAGGAGCAAAAGACTGTGTTCTGGCCAATTTGGGGTAGGGGCCAGAAGGAGGGAGGAGTGATATGAGAGTCCAAGGGTCCTTTTTTCTTATTAGCACACTTCAGGTGTAGTTCTGATTAACCGATTTTCAATTCACAAAATCTACTGTAGATTTTTCTTTTTGTTCACATTTCTCTATCTTGTAGTTAAAAAGAGAGGTTGGATTTCGAAGTATCTCAGATACTGAAGGACTATAGGTTGAAGTTTTATTAGTGGGTTTTTTTCTTAAGCTTGGCAGGAAGGATGGCTAAATAAATTATATTATGATAGCGAAACTAGAGTTTAATTGAAATGGTTTTGCAATATCCTATGTACTTAGGTGCACTAAAGAGGAGACAAAAATATGTACTAAATGCTTTAGCTTTTACTAATCATTAAGATGGTGGTGTTGTTATTAAGAATTTAGGGGGGTTTAAGGCCTGTTTTTCTTTTTAGTTGCCATATCTGAGAACTCTGAAAGCCCAGTTTAGTTACTGATACAGGAGTTAGCCTTGGCTGTAACCAAAGGTGAGCAATATTTTTCAAAAGTGGTAAGAATGTGTTATGAAAGAAAAGGTGTCAGCCTTAGGGAACTTGCCTCTGCTGGTGGGCTGCCCAAGATGTTGATTTTATTTTTCTCACCAACTTGTTTCAAGTCTGTTGATTCATGACATTATTTCGTCTATATTTTCTGATCTTTCAAGATGCCATGGAATATACCTTGAGAGATGCTTAAAAATTGTATTAATTTTATTAAGAGGTGAATGTTGAGTAGGAGGTTAGGTAAGGAGAAGAACATACTTTACATAAAGGCTTCTGATCTATGGAAAATTAATAAGAATTAATTTTCAGAATCTTAAAAGCGTTCACAGATCTCGCCCTACTCACAGTGTGTATCTGTCTCCATGTACACACAGCTGTGTGTGGGATGCCCTCCATCACTACCCTTGCTCAAATAAAACAGTGTTTGCTTACAACACGATTTAATGAATTCCCCAAAGACCAGGGTCGTGCAGTTTAGCATCAGTTGAAGATGAAGCTGCTTCCTGTAGTAATTTTTTTCTGGATTGTGCAGTGTTTGAGAGTAGGTAAGGGAGCTTGTGTGATGGTAGGAATGTAGTACAAAGCACATGTGAATAGATACAGCTATGTGCTTGATGTGTTTTGATGGTCATACACATCTGAGACTTAGCGTATCTTGAATAAGAGTAACTTCCAGCCTTCTGAGGTTTTTTGGATCTCATGCCAAGAGCTTTTATGCACTGTGAACTTGTGCAAATCACTGCTCTTTGGATGAGTAACAGAGCAGATACACAGACAAATGATAATGTGTTGAATGTGGCTGTTTAACAAGTTTAATTGAAACATCTTATCTTGAAGCTCTTAATATAATTCACAAATAGCAATTTAACTGCCACGAAAACACTTAGAGTGGGGTTGACATAATTTTACCCCCTTTTTTGAATGGCAGATGGAGTGATACATAAAGAGGTTATGTTTTCCTGTGTTCTGCAGGTAATCATCTTTAAAGTTGGACTGCAGGGCTTTTAACTCTAAAACCATTAGAAAATTACTGTTAGACCATTGGTAATGCATGCACTTACTTGATTCAGCTGTGAAAGCTGAATTATGTGTTCATACGTGTTATGTAATGTTGAAATCCAGTTACATAAACCTTTAATGCAGGAATAGGGGAAGATTGCATAGAGGGAAAGGTGAAATGTCACATCACATTGGCCCGCTACTTTCCAACCTGACTTTGGCTTGGCACATCTACTTAACTGAAGGGCCACATCTTAAATTTGCTCTCAAAATATCTGTGCTCTGCTTTATACAAAGACGGCGGCGTGTGATCATACATATGAAATTAAAAATGTGTGGCTGTATATGCAATTGGATTCACACTGCCTTCACCTCAGTAATTTCAGGTTTGAATACCAGATCTTATGACTTCTCTGATGCTGTCTGAAGGTGAAAAAATTCGTCTGGAAAAAAAAACCCAAACAAACCTAAAAACGCCAAAGAAAGTATCCACTCAAGTGCAATTAGAAAAAGCATCACTCTGGGGAGGGACATAAACCCCAAATACTCTGCTTCTGAAAACAGAAAACTGGTGCCATTACTGTAGAGGCAAGGTGTTGAGACTGTAGCCCCAAGTTTATGTACATGGTGTTTTTAGTGTGTGGCTGTTCAGATCGCCCCATGTCTTGCAAATGCTTTTCTTCAGTTTGTTAAATGTATTTTAGGTTCTGAAAGTCTCAGGCACAGGGAAAGAGGGAGTAGAGAGGAATGACTGGAACAGGTATTAACATTTGCACCTTTTTTTTTCTCAAAGCTGAACACAGAAACCTTACAAATCACCAGATTTGTGCCAGAGTGTTAGAGAGTAAAAAACATTCATGCTAGCAAAAGTGTAATAAAATTTGATGACTAAAGCAGTAAAATGGTGAATTATCTCTATTGCTGAAGTTCCAGGGAAGGATTGAAGTTGTTTAGCAGACCTTTATATCCTATGACTTTTCCTTTTATTTGCTTATCAAAGCAATACTGCACCAAAATCACGTCACTTGGGTACAGTGTCACACATACTAGTCTGCAGTCCCCATGGAGCCTGTGGTGCATCATTTTGCTCACTGTGATGCAATCTCTGCCATCACTACACTCTGGGCAAAAAGCACCTTAGCACTGAAAGCAGTCCAGGAGGGCTAGGTGCAGTGATGGTGGAGATGATTTCAGGTGCTTTTGTTGCTGCCTGACTGGAAGCATTTCCCTTCTCAGAAGGAAAGGGAACAGAATGCCTCAGAAAGGAATTTTGTTGCCAGATTTTGTAGTTCTAACAGGTTTTGAGTCATAGTAAGACACGCGACTTTAGAGAGGTTCATGTTATTGTAAGGATCATGCTACCACATGTCCAGAGGTGTGGCATGTGCACTGGAGATTACTAAAGCAGGAGAGAGAGAGGGTAAGATGTGAGTCTACAAGCACCAGATAAGACTAAACATTTCTTCTGAGATTTTCTTTCTTGAAATGTTTCTTCACGTAAATAAGCAATGTCTGGCTCTTCCTGATTTTTTTTTTTTAAAATATTGGTTAATTATTTATTTGCTGAGAACATGATAGTAAAAGCAGTCATCAAAATGAAATTTTGAAATTACCTGGTGGTGGTACTGATATTCATCAATGTTATTTACAGATGAATGGCTCAGACTGTATTAAGTCCCTCCGAAGCAGCCAGCAGCTGAAAACCCCTCCTGAGTCACTGCAGGGGCAGTGCAAGTGCCTTGCTGGTCTTTTCTGAGACCAGACATTTCCTGTAAGGAGCGATGATGAGGCAGCTCTGGATGGTTGGTGGTTGGTATTTAATGTTGTAGACGATATCTCTTTGCCAGAAAAGTGTTTGATGCCAGTTCAGGATGATCAGCTTCTTCAGAAGCAACATATGTAGGTACCAGCAGGGTGATGGGAACACTCTTGGTTCCTGTGCATTTGAAGTTCCTGCTGAGTTAGAGGCACTTGCAGATCTACATCCATACGCAGTATGATATGGATGAGTTGCTGAAAAATACATTTTTTTAGTTTCTTCAGAATTGTTCTTAATACGTGAAACCTTAAAGATACAAGTTCCTGTTAGCAAATCAAGAGCTGAAAATTTTCATTATAGTGTTGGAAACAAAATTTGAGAAAAGAGAAATGGAGTAAATCACATCAGGAACAATTCAGTAACTACTGGTTAAGACCTTTCAGGTATAAATTAGCTGGGGAAGCTGAGAAGCAGTTCAGCACTGAGTTCCCTTCCAGGGCACTTTTTTTCCAGGAGTAACCAGGCAGCTTCTGGTTATTGCCAAATAGAAATGAAACATCAAGCAATCTCCTGACCTTCATCAAACTTCCCCTGTAACTTACTGTACTGCAGCTTTGTTCAGATGGTGCCCATTAGTAAGCAAATAAAATGTTTGGTATTAAGCTAGGGCATGTAAATATTTCTTGGAATGCTGATTTCCTGTTTCTGGCTTTCACTGCTCCCTAAGAAGGTAATTGAAGTGTAGTTCTACCGAGTTATCCTGTACTATAAACTTTGCTTTTTTTAAAAAAACTTCATAGCTTTCCAGTGTCATACAGACCATTTATGTTAAAAATGGGTACTCTGAGAAAGTATGAGGGAGTGGCAATTGCAGTGTCTTATGTCTCCATCTCTAATTCTGAGGTGGAGCTTTTGGTAAGGGGAAACTGTAGTGAGAATGAATGCAAATAACTAGCACGATTTATTTTCTGTCATCTAAAACAGGAGATACCAAAGTATTCATCTGGTTAACGCTTTACCACCTCTTACTTATATATGGTTTCGAGCCTCTGCTTTTTAAAAGTAGGGGGAGTGGGATAGCATCAATTAATTTTTGACCACTTTTGTGATTTCCTTCTTGACATGGTCTCTTTCTATAAAGAATTTCATGAATTTACTGTGAAGTAGCTTTACCACCTTCCACCCTCCATGACAATTTCTTGAGGATGTTATATTTTCTGTAGGGATTTTTAGAGGGGAAAAGGGTGTTTAAATGGCATCCCTGCAAAACAGAGTTAAAGTGTTTCTATTCTGTAAGCTGTGCATCTCCACAGCCTTTAAACATACAGTTGTTGTTTTTGTGTAAATCTTGGTCTTTTTCTACTTTCTACGGCTGCTTCTTTTTACAGTGCCTTAGAATACTTTTTTTTTTTTCCCTTCTCCTAAGCTGTGCTTATGTTCTCTCAGCCATAATTCTAAGTCAAATGTCTTCCTTTTGTTTGGAGAATGGTGCTATATTTGAAATGTGTCTGATGTATATATTATGAAAGCTAAATTGTAGGGAGAGGAAGAGGGGCAAAATGTGTGCGTGTGTATATGTCATTACAATAATTTACAAAATGCTCTGCTTTGAAAGTCTAAACCTTATTCAAATGTAGGTTGTGTAGTCTTTGATTTTTTTCAAGATCTTATCCTGTATGTTTTACACTGTACAAATAGAGACTTCCAAAAGAGGTCTAAAGTAGCTTTCTGTGTGTGTATTAATTATTTTTTCTTCCATTTAAACAAGTTGTCTTTACAAATTAGAAGTGCTCAGCACATTGTATTAGATCACTGAGAAGGAAGGCACTGTTTGTTTGAAAGAAAAAAAAAGAAAGAAAGAAAAAGCTTTATTAAAGCCACATCTCAGGTTTGGGTTGCTTAGGAGATAAAACTGTTCCTGATGGTATATATGGTAAATGTGGAGACCTGTTGAGGAGGAAAGGAGCACAAGTCTCTGTAACCTGTCCATGGGCTGTTGAACCCTCTTTGATTTAGCTGGCAGAGCTGAATTTTTTCTGATGCAATGCATGCTTATACCCTAATGTGTCTGTGTTTTCTGTAAGGGTAATGCTGGCTCGTTTTGGAAGTCGGAAAAGGACAGAAGATATAAAAGCTTGCAGTTTCATGTTTTTAATCCCACTTTTAATATTTTCTCAGGCAGCTACTTGTTTTGTATTGAATTTAAACTACTTGGATTTTTATTTCCTGTTAATCTCTGTATATTTCTTTCAGGTTTTTTTTTTTGCTGTTGCACTGCAATGTATTTGCAGCACCACAAAATCCAGTTATTTCTGGTAATATAACTTTTTTCTATGTAATGCATTATATTTTTTCTATTTGTTCATCTTTCCTGTCCTCACAGCTACCTGTACTGGACTCTGCTCAGATGCACCCTGGAGATTTGTTCTAAGGCAGTTACTCTTAATGCCATCCTCACCATATCCTAGGACATGGGTATTTTCAGGCAGCATGGTGGAGACAGGAAGAAACTGTGGTTTAAGTACTTCAACTCTCTTCAGCTTAGAGAGGAAGTTTTGAGTTTTTCTTTCTGCTGCATGTTAGAGCAACTTGAGGCTTGTCTGTGTTTCAAGGCTGGACAAATAAGTAGGGAGCTGTAAATGTTTTTCTAACCCTCCTTCCTGCTGAACCAAGCAGAAATTCTATAGCAAACAGAACCTGAAACATTATTTTGAATAGTGACGTTAATTGTACCTCATCATCCATTACCTAATCAGGTCATGCTTTATTTTGTTCACTTTAAATTATCATTCAGATTTGGTTAACCCAGGAATGCAGAGTAGTGACATTAAATACTTGGTTAATTTGAATATCCTGCGATTCAGCAAACCAACCTCTAAATATCAATAACAGAATGTTGGAGTGGCTGCAGCATTCTTTCAGCATCATATAATTTTTATAGACTTAATTGCTGATATTATTGCTTTTTTTTGGTATAGTTCTTCTCATTTGCTCCCAGGAGAAATTTCTAGTTCAAATAGTAGAGTGAGCAATATTTTCAAGTACTTCAAATGGTAGAGAAATAGAACTATTCCACAAAAAGATTTTTTTTTTTAATTGTATATCCAAAAGAAAAGCATACTTGCAGTTAAATAAGAGTTTATGGCCTTCAGGAGTTTTTTGAAAAGTTCTTTCACTCCACACAGTCAAAAGCGCTTTTGGTAACCAGTAACTCTTCCATGATGTGGAACAGATCCCCCACTTCCTCTGCCAAAGAAGACATTATTTCACATTTACATTTACTTTCTTGCAGTTAATGTGGTATTAAAGCCTTCTCTTGTACTTCAACACAGTGCTCAAAGACAGACTGGCTTATAAAATTAGATGATCATTCTTGCAGTGATTAGTCCGCTTGAATTCTTGCATTGTGTCCATTATCCTTGGCACCTCATTGCCTGTCTGAGGGTCTCTGTCCATCAAAGAACTGATATTTTAATGAGATGGATTGCAAAAGTTTATTTTGCTCTATTTGCTGAAATGCTGCCTGTTGGATTGGACCTATGTGGTCTTGGTGGGCTGTGCAGTACTTAGGTGGCAACCCATCATCACCTGGCCTCTTGCCAGTCCTGGAGGACGTGATAGCTTTGCTGGTTCTCATCTTGTAAAAGGCTTTGCGCTTCATTGGAAATAGCTGCTATGTCAGGCCCATTCTGGCAGATCTGCTGGCAGATTAATTATCATCAGATGTGTACGATTTCAGGGGCAAAAAAACCCTGTCAAGTGCTAACTGTATGAAGAATTTCAGCAAATGATTTCTCATCTTCAAGTGAAATACTTTTGTTGGCCTAGTATGGTTTGTGCTGAGCCAACTATAATTTTTTTGCTTGCTCCTCACACTATCTCTTCTTAGTGCAAATTAGAACTTTTTGGCAAAAGGATAGATTAATACTTAGTCCTTGCAGAGTGCTACAGCAGCATAGTTGACATCTGTCTTCTTTAACATTAAATGCTCTCTGGATGTCTCAAGTATTTGTCAAGTTCCAACTCAAGCTGGGACTTAAACCCGAAATTTAGTCCAAAGTTACAATTCTGGTGTTTGTTTCCATGCAGTGTGTTCGTAGCTCATTCAGTACTGCATTTACCGCAGTAATTTTACTGCCTCTATTAAGATTTTGAACTCCCTGTTTTGTCTACTTGATTGTTTTGCTGCCTTTCATTAGAATTGATTGGCTAGCTGAGTCTTTCTTTAGAAAACGATGGAGTTTTTTCACATTAAGGCAAAAGCAAGGAAAGCTGCAAAAGTCATGAGAATCTCAGAACACAACCTTGTTTTGGCTTTGGAATAGAGTATGTGGAATTACAGCTGCAGGAAGAGTCTGAGAAGAGTCTCAGACAAATTAGAATTTTCTCAAAACATCTTCTGTTTCTATCCACCTTCTCATCTAACTAAAATTCACTTTTGTGTTTCAGCTACTGCTGTGTACTTTTCTCTTGCCCTGACAAACACAGTCTTGCTCATATCCATGGCAAATGCTCCTGCAAAGATTGTTGTCCCAGCTTGTCACTGAAGTTGGTGATGAATGCTGGCATCACTGGTTGATCAGACAGGAGCTGATATTTCAGTGAGAAATGAGATGTGATAGGTAGGAAATGAATAGGTCCTGAAAGGAAAAGCAAGCAATTTATGTGCTAGAGTTTTTGTTGTGGAGGAAGAAGAATTGGTGGAAGGATTAGAAGAAGAGTGACATGAGCAAACTTTCCTTAGCTTTGCCCTTTCAGCACCAGTGCTCTTTCTTGGAAACCCCTTTGTGGGGACACATCCTCTGGGCACTCACAGAAGTCTCCCTCGCTGTTGTGTCTGCAGCAACGTGGCAGTGATGAGGTTAGGTTATGTTCTGACTGACATCACTGGATGGTTTCCTTGCACTCTTGCTCTCTTTTAATGTTCATCTTGTGCCTTCTCAGAGACTGCAGGGCTCACGCAGCTGGAGAAAGGAGTTTTTGCTCGCAGCCCTCTCTGCAACAAGGCTTATTCATCAGAATTTGCATACTGGCAAAACTGGCATACTTAACCCTTATCTAACAAGCGCCTCTCCAATCCTTTGCCTATGTGTTTGCCTAGGGATCCAGCCTTAAAATTACCTGGATGGCCTCCTACATAAATCTTGCCCCAGTCCAGCAGTCCCTGCCAAGCCTGTGCTTGGCAATTTGTTGGTCTGGACCTCCCTTTTCTGATCAGTCTCTGCAGCCTCTTCCTTAGCCATAACCCCTGCAGTACAGCCATCTGTCTAGCTCGATGATACTTTTTTACTTGCAAATCCCTCTTCATCCCTGGTGAGTCATGTAAATCATTTAGCGCACTGCTTGTGTACAGCTCTTTCATAAGCACATAAAGAAAGACAAAAGATGGAGATTTCAGCACACAGAGTCAGTGGATGCAGGAGATGTTATGCAACAAGGCAGGGTGAATAGGTTATGCATAAGGAACACTGGAGTCCTGCACTCAGATAGTCAACCTCAACTACCTGTGTGGCAGATTAAGAGGAATCAGGAATAATAGAGTCCTTTCCCCCTGCAGAGCCCCTTCTGGCTTGAAAGGATTTCTTTAGCTGAACTCTTCCAGATTATTTCAGCAATCTCTTGTCGTCAGCACTGAGCTATGTGCTGCCTGGTGGCCACTGGGCTGGCTCCTTGCAGAAGAACATGGGTGTTAGTGCACTGACCTCCTCAAGCTCTGGTGCCTTAGGTACCATAAGGCACAGACACCTCAGCTCAGGCCTGGCCTCTGTGCCTGAATTGGGCTGCCCTTTCCCTCAGTTTGGGCCTTATTATCCCAAAGGGCTTACGCTGAGCAGGAGCTGGTGAGCCCCGACAGCCCAGCATGATCCGTGTGGTGTGCTCCGCCTTTTCCCACTGTGGGTTTAGTGGGAGCCTCCTTATTGAGTGCCAGGGCCACAGGGTGACATGCTCCCACTCAGAGCTCATCCTCGTCATGCTTTCCTTCAGTATGGCTGGGACCAGTCCTGCATTGGTCTTACGCAGATGAGTGCTCTATCTGGAACACCCTTGGCTCAATAAAACAGCTGGATGAGAATGAAAATCCCCCCTAATGAAAATCCCCCTTAATTGTCCATAAGTGAATCATTACGGTTAAGGAATGTTTAAGGAAAAAAAAAAAAAAAAGTGCTCCACACTGAGCTTCAGCTTGATTTCTCATCATGATTGGCTTAAACCCAGAAGTCAGACACTTAATATTCTTGCTGAATTTTTAACTGTTGCAACTCTGGACAGCCTTTTGATCTGTACAGATGTCATCATACACTTTGTGAAATTCTTACCCTCAGCAGCCTTCAGCAGCCAATTCTACCATCATCTGCATATTGCAGGGAAAAGTGTTTCCTTTCAAGAAAGTATTCGATAGTATTTCTCAAGGCCTGGTAAGCCTTGTTTTAGTTTAGATTTTATCAAGTTGTAGATTGCCCAGTGTTGGGCTTTGTAGAGATTGCAGAGTCCTAGAATGGTACGGCTCTGTGCATCTAGAATATAGATGCATGCTTTATGGTATTTTTCATGCCCAAAATAGCAAACAAATACTAATCCTCACAGCATATGGAAAGGCATCTGTTTTGAATCTGTGAAGCTGAGGAAGGGCGGAGGGAATTTGCAGAACCTGGAAGAGAGTTCCACCTTTCAGCTAGAGTTGGTGGTCTGTTAAATGATGAGGCCAGATTTCAAATCAGAGGATTCTTTAAAACCATGTGAAACACCTCACTCAAGCTATTGCACACAGGATTGTTCCTAAAATTATTAGTGAACTGTTGAATATCTTAGATGAACGAGAGTACATGGTTGGAAGTAAAATTGATTCAAAGAATTAAATCAAGAGAAAGTCCTTAACCCTGACTGCAAAATGTTATGGACGTGCTATTGTTTCCCATTAATCAGCACAGAAGAAGGCACATTCTTCAGCTTTGTTAGAGGAGAAAAGCATTGGTGTAGATATTCCTCCTAATATCCATGATTCTGTAGCAACTATGATGCACTTAGTTATTTTTGACTTAAAATGTTGTAAACAATAAGCCTTGAAACACTTTTGTTGATAGCATAGCATGGAATGGAATAAAATATTTTGCATCAGAGAGGTCCTAGTACGGTACATGGATGTTAACCTAAACTATTTATGACATAAGCTCTCTTCTTACTAGGTGATTGAATCATTGCCCAAGATATGCTAAAATTCCTTTGGTACTTTATGGGCAAAATTGAATCCTATATCAACTAAATTTACAGTTATGCTAAAGAACTAATTTGATACTGTTAAATCTTAAGTTCTGGCATGCTTAATTTTGTCTGTGTACCTCAGGCTAAAAGGAGTTACAGTTGTGTTATTAGAGCTAAAGCTATGTGCTGAGTTGGGACATGATCTGTGCCTGGGAAGCATGGCTGGGTCCTGTGGGAAGGATAGGAAGCAGAATAGTCCTTAAATATTCCTTTGTTTAAAGCCTAATTTTCATAGATAGAATGTCTTTTACTGAGCATTTTGGATAGCTTTACACTTGAGATACTGTTTTCCTTTTGGATACTTTTTGAATATTGAAGAAGCTTTTATCTTTTGTTTCCTGGCTGAAGGTAACTTTAGGTGATGCTGTGAATAGACTGCGTGCCAATCCATAATGAAATTTCCAAGTGCAATTTATGTCAGGCACACTGCTTTGACCTTTCTGTTTTGTTTTTTTAGGAGGTGTGCAACAGCAGAGTCTAATCTTCCTCTTTCTAAAGTCAGAGCTTGTTTGGTGAGGTTTTCAAAACATTCCAATCTGATAAATACATCTGGCAAGATTTACAAACCTGTTACTATTCCTTAAATTATCTTAATACATCCCGTCATCTTGATAATTATGCTTACACAATATCATGTTGGCCATTAATTTGATTTCATATCTAGCTACACGCAGCCTTTGAAAAGTTTTATGCAACACATGCATTTGTGTACTTTTATCTGTAGTGTTGAGCTGCTTACATGAAAATTGTTTCTGGCCTTATCAGTTCTTGGTAGGGCATGACATGTCTGTATGTCTCGTGTGTGACGGCGCAGTGTTCTGTCCTACCTCTGGGATTCTTCAGGAAATATTAAAGAGGGCAGCACGTTCCTCTGAGGACTGTTGTGCATAGGGAGTTGTTGGTAACTGTCAGCTTCAAGTAGCACACAGAGTTTTTCAGAATACAAATAATAATCACCAACAGACCCCAGATTCTGTGACGCATTTATTTGGCCTGTTGTAAGTTTTATGTAAATGCCTCGGGTGAAAATATTTTGATATAGGCACAATCTTACCCCTGTTTTGCTGTTAAATATTTACATTTGTACTCAAGGCTTTGACCTGGTAGTATATATCTCAGCAGGCATATATAAATAGATTCTATGCAGGGATTTGTCAGTCTATACAGTGTTATTGCATGAGCATACACTATGCAAGCAACACATCAGCCTGACTTTGGACCTTGGGCCTGGCACCATCCCAGTTCTTCCAAATGGTTAAAGGGTCCAGTAAATAACAATTTATCTGGTGTCTCCACAGTGAAAAGTTCTCTGTGCCTGATCAGTGACTGACACAAACAGTTGCTAGTGAAGCAAAAACATCTTTGAGAAGCCTTTCTAGGCTGCGCTCGAGCAGCAGACCTGTGTCTGCAGCCAGGGCAAAGCAACTGTCAGCCCTGCAGGAGCTGCTGCTGGAAACCCCTGCATCCCTCTCTCCAGCCCTGACCAGCTCAGATCTCAGAGGGTGATGGGGCAGGACCTCTGACAAGGATAGTTCAAAGTAAAATCCTCTGCCAAACCTTCAGGAATGGTTATCAACACCAGTACAAGGCAGTAGTTGCCTCACACACGTTCTGTAGGAGCACAAGCCCTTCTTAACTGAGCCACTCTGGTTTGCTCACTGCAGAACTGGTGGATGATAGCAGATCCCACTGCTGCATCCTAGTCTCTTCTCCCTGCTGAAGCTGGGCCCTGCTGTTGGGCTTGGGGCTGACACGTGTCCATGGGCTCATTTTAAGGACAACATCTGTGCTTCCCTCTAACCATTTAAATGTATGGTCACTTAAATGGGGAAGACCAGGCTTGCTAACCTTCTGCTTTGTGGTTATTATCTAGAGGTATGTTGGGCCAGGGAAAATGGCTTTGGGAAAGCTTAATGCAGTTTTAATGGCAGCTCTGCTCCGTTCCCTAAAGTTTTTTTCTGTTTGTTTTTTTCTGGTATCTGTGGAACAGATTTTAAACTGAATGAACAAAAGAGGTGCAGAGCTTAGCAGGTCTGGGAGGAATCCTGGGTATATTAAAAACAAATGGGAAATAAGACATTGACCAAAATCTAGAAAAAATATGGACTACAAGTCTCCTGTGAGTTGCCTGGCTGGCTTTCCACCTCTAAATTATTTCCATGAAACAAGTTTAGCAGGGATAGACCTAACAGGCATTGAGAGTTGCCAGGAATTCTTTCTACAATTGTAACTATTTTTAATTTCCATCTTAGAAAAAAGTGTGCTTTTTATTGTTAACAGTATTTTGGCATGGTAGCAGCTTTACAGAGAGGAGGACTATGAAAAGGATATACCTATCTGTGTCTAATAGAGATAAACAGAGCTTTTTCCTGCGGGAAAAGCACCGTTCTCATTCTTCCGTGGTGATCTGCCAAATGGGCTGGATGGGAAGAACTTCCCTGCCCTGTTTGCTCCCATCTCTGGCATGGCTCTTGCCAGTAGGCTCAGCTGCTTTTGCCTAGAGGTGCTCCAGTGCTTGGGGCAATGATGCCCTGACAAAACACTGTTGACTTAAATCAGACCAGCCTCCTCCCTTTAGTGAAAACAAAACTTTCAAGTCAGAAGTAAGTCTGATTGCTTTAATCTCTTTGTGTCTTCCTCTTTGCCTTCCCTTTTAAATTAAAGTGCACATCTCGGTGTGTTCTGTCTTACTTGGAAATCTGAAGGAGTGGTGGGGGGGAGTGGAGAAATAATGATGAAGGAAGAGATAAATGTAGCAAAGGTGGAAGTGATAGTTTATTCATGGTGTTACATCCCTGTTATCTTGATCTGGCCTACTTGAAGTTTTTTTCCCATCCAGGCTCCTTTGATGAGTGTTGATAGTTCTCTCCCACTGCTGTGGCCGCAGCCTGATCCTCTCGCCCCACTTCCCTCACAGTCAACATCCACAGGATGTATATTATAATTTGTGTGGATGGAAGTAGAAGCAGCAAAAAATAACCTTCCCTGGCATAGTAGGCAAACCATCCATCTGTTTTCCACCAGCTCCCACATCTCCTGTTTCTGAAGTTGCTGCACCTATTTTGCAGCTGACTGCCAGGCTCCAGCTATCGTTCTGGAATCAACAAGCCAGAGATTCTCTTCCACTTTCTATTACCTTTTCTTCTGGGAATGGCTCCATAAACCCAATGTAGTTCTGGAGTTCTGCTGGTTTTCATTATTACCCTTTGATTTAGAGAAGTATGAGATTTACGTTATTTTGTTTGGTTGAGAGACTTTCAAAGGCAAGCCAATAAGGAGATAGCTTTCCATTCTTGCTGCCAATTTTCTCATGCTGTTGAGGAATTCATTAGGCTTAGTTTTTAGGCAGGGTTTGTTGGGGCTTTTTCACCTCTCTGATATGGTTTACACCAACTGTTAAAGTCATGAGCCAGTCTGTCAAAATCATGATCAGCTTAAAGATCACGAGCCTTTAATAAACAGGTAATGTTCTTGAGGCTTTGCAGCCTACTTGGGCTTTTCAGGCTCTTCTGTGTAAGCTCTGCTGGAGGCCTCCTTTAATGGCAGCTGATTCCAAGGTAATCAGTTGTTTTCAAAAGTTATGACTTTAAATAGAGAGAGAGACTTGCAATAAAATTTCAGGGGCCGGCAATGTTGAGTCTCTTTTCCAGAAGCTTTACAGTATTTTAATTGCTTTCGTGAGACATTTAGAGTGGCACTCCCCCTCCCCCCCAGCTGCCTCATCTGAAGCAGTTCATGCAGCTTGCAACACGGCTCTGTCAAGGTTCACAGAAACTCCAGCTTCTTTCCTATGTGACCCAGACGTTCTGTCCCCTGAAATGTGCCAGACGGACAAGAGGTTACTTTGAGAAATAGTTCACACTTTTCCCAGACTCTGCTGCTCAGCTTCTCTAACAAATATGTAGCTGAGGTAATGTCACTGTAGATAGTAATTTGTACATCCTTTCCAGAAGCTGAATGCCTAAGCTAATAAAATCAAGAAACTGTCACAAACTCAATTTTTTTCTGCATGTTTCCTTCTGTCACTGCTTTAGGAGCATTAATTTGGGCTGTTTCACAGTGTAGAACTGACTTTTTTCCTTTGACTGAAGCAGAACCAAAGGACTTTCCTGCCAGTTTACAAAGAATTTGCTTGAAGGTTTTCTGACAGTAGCAAAGCACATTACTTTTCTTTTTATTTTTTGCAGCTGGGCATGGTTGTGTTTCCACTGAGTTGCATTGAAAACAGTGTTAGTTACTGCGTAAATACAATTTCAAATCATGCTGCCCCGTTTTAAGGCACTTCTCATTGCCCTTATCAAGAAATCCTTTCTTTCCAGCTATCTTTTCCTCAGTTGCAATATAAGGCAGTGACTGCACCATTCATTACTCTCTGCATGGTGTTTTCTGACTGTGTTAAACATTTACAACAGAACGAGGTGTTCTGCTGTAGTTCATTACCATGTGCTTTCCATGGATTGGGTTGGAGTCTAGGGTAGTCGAACCTACAAAAAGCTCTTAGGAAAACGGAGGAAACATAAGAGTTGCAGTGCAGTGCCTGCCTGAAGATCTTTTTTTCCAGATGGAGGTGGAACTGGAGATGAATCAGGTTATTCCTAGTTCCTTGGATCTCCCACATACCCCAGCAGAGCCTCACATGGGGAGTCACTGCGCCAAATTGAGTGTCTTCTTGCTTGGTGGAGTTTCTGCTTTGGGCAGGTACTTACAGGTGTCAGCAGAGGTGAGCTGAGACACTTCTGTAGCCTGACAGGGAGGCTTGGGGAGGCCCACGGAGAAGTGTCTTCTTTAAAGCTGGCAGAGGCAGTTTTCCTTACCCGGGTAAGTGCTCTCTGTTTTGGAAGGGGTTTTTGTAAGCTTTCTCCGATCAACCTTTGCTTCTCCCCCAGCTCCCCCTCAAGTAATTTAATTTTGGCTTAAAGGAAAAACATTTTCAAATTCTTCTTTCTGGGTTTGATAGTGACTTATTGTTCTTATTGAAAACATAGCACCTTTTACGTACACTGCAATTAGAAACAGGGACAGAAACTCTCTAGAGACTGGAGTGCTGTGCACCAGTAAAAACTGTGAAACAAGGCAAGGTAGAACAGAAAACAAATCATAAAATGGCCAGGCAACCTGTGTGCTGTACAGCTGCACAGAAGTCTTCAATCTTTGCCTCAATGTGTTGAAATGAAAATTTAAAAAAAAAAAAAAAGGCAAAAATAGAAGACAAGGAAAAGAGTGAGGGAGGGAAACAGATATAGAAAGCAAAGTGAGTTTCTCACAAACTGCCTGACCATTAATGCCAGAATCTCCCCACCTGATCCAACCACTGACTTTAATCCTGCCCTGACTCCAGCACCATGCCACGATCTGCAAACTTAAACTGAAAAGTGGATTTGTACATAGCCAAAACGATGATTTTCCCAGGGACTCTCCACACTGCATAAACAGATGTCTGCTTTGTTAGTCATTTCTTATCTATCTTTGGTGGGATGGTCCTGGCTGAAGTAGAGGGTTAATACCTTCCCAGTGACTCCTGCTTACCCTAGCTGGAGGTGAAGTTGAAATGGCAGGCAGATGTACACCAGCTCTTCATTGGCATATCCTGTGTTTTCAGGGATTTAATCTAAGGCACAGTTGTCACTTGGGATGAATGTGAGACATTCTGCACCAGCAACAGGGAAGGTTTGGCTTTGATTTAATTTAACCAGACTTTGTGATAGACTGGTCTCAGGGGCAAGGAGGCAGTGGGGCTTGCATCACCAGCTCTCTTGGCTTGCACCTCTTGGCCAGAGATGTCTCCTCAAGGACTCGTCTTCCAAGCAGAGAGTTATGGTTTACTGAAGCCTATCACTTTTAGTAAAGATGGCAAAGACTATAATTGGTTTCATTTTATACAAATTGAGTGCTTCTTGGATGAATTGCAAATTTGGTGGAGCACCAGGTACCTCAGTGCTATAAAGAAACACAATTTAATTTTTAATTCGAGTTTCATTCTTTTAAAATATTTCATGTTGATTTTTCTGTCTGTTTTTTTTTTTATTTTTATGCTTTTTAAGCTGGAAGCTGCCTCACCACATTATATATGCTACTGTGGTGGCATTTCTTAGCTAAGCTCAAGGGGAGTTTCAGAGGTTGCTGCCTCCTGAGAGCGTAACTCAGTAAGACAGTGGCTTCCTTGGCGGAGTCAGTGCAAGAGCCTTCTGGCTCTGCATCTGCCTGCCACCACTGAGGGTTTGGCAGTGGGACTGCTGGCAAGGCCGAACTGCTGAGCCACCGCCGGAGAGATCTGCCTGGAAAAACAACTCGACGGGAAAAAAACACGCTGGATATTGTTATTCCGGATCAACACAACGATGTGCTTTGTAGGACGGTGGCACGAAGAGTTGTGGTGGCTAGCTGTGGTGTGAGTCCACGTGAGTGGGGACCCTTTAAACCTCAGCTCAGTGCCACAGCCAGCAATCTGTCAAGCACCACACGCTGCTCAGACGTCTGAGTTAGTTTAAGTACTAACAGTGGGAGTGTGTTATGGAAATACCTTAAGCCAACCAAGACACAATTGCAGGCTTCTGTGACTTCCACCAGTTGTCACGTATCCTCCAAGTTATAGTTTCCATGTTAAAATACGTAAATGTTAAATTAATCAGACTGATAACTGAATTAATTTTCAGAAAGTTGGTTAGCTGCTGGTATTTGTGGATTGCTGATTCATCTGGGAGATGCAATGCAGCAGGGAGTGTGGATATGTCCTTTGGAGAAAGAGGTATTTCAGTTGTTTTCTTTAAAGCCTTTCTTCTCTTCAAATACACACATAACAAAAACACTTTATGAAAGGTATTCAGTGGTGGTTAAAAGCTGAAGATGTGTTTATGCTCCAGGTTGTTAGGTGTATTTGCAGCCTTTTTTTGGAGCTCAGTGGGAACTGCGTTGTCGTTGTTTATTGGTCTGCTTCAACAGCTGTTGGTTGAAATTAAAGGAAATCCATTGCCTTGATTTGTAAAAACATTATAGATTGCTTGTGCTACAATGAGGTGTGAGAGGCAATTGGAGTGAAGCCTAACACAAGTCATGAGAAAACATGTAGTTTGCAATATTCAGATAATCAATATGAATTGATCTGCAGGTTCTTAAGATATAAAAATAGTTTTGTTTGAACTGATTTCTTGCTTTTCTTTAGGATTTCTCAGGCCAGACCAAAGGGACTGAAGACTCTGATTTCACATTTGAGTCAGTGGTGGTGACTTCAGCTTGTGCTGTCCAGCCACTCTTTCCTGTCCTGAGCTGTGGAAATGCAGGTGTTTTGCACTACTGTGAAGTATTTCCAGGAACCTCCTTGGCAGAGAAATAATTTGGAAAAAAGCAAAGAGCATTAGAGCCAGTGCTGCTCAGTCCACATACCTAGTAGTTTAAGCAGACACTTCTCCAGACTCCTGTTTTTCTGGCAGCTTGCAGTTCTCAGTTCTTTCAGGTTCATCTTTGACAGAAAGAGATGAAGTTGGCAAAAAAATCCTGTGTGTGCAAGTCCCTCTGACCACTGGCAGTGTGCAATATGGGAAGCCCTATGAAAATAGGAAGACCTGCTCACAAACACCTTAGCTCATGGCAGCAGTGAGCCTTTGGCACTTGGTCCACATCTTTTCTGCTCACTGGAAGCCTTGCTGCTGGGAGCCTTGCTCTCTTTTTTCATTTCTTTCCTCTGAAGTGGCCAGAGAGGCCACGTCTGAAAGGAAAGTCCTTGCAGCTATTGACAGGTGCAACTTTTGTCTCATCCAGGATGTTCCTACTCTATCTTCTGACTGTAGTGACAAGGTCATGGCACACAACATTTCTGAACAATGAAGAATGTTGAATAAATAAAAGTACATAACAAGAAATGAGATTTGTAGGTCATACAGGCAGCTAGCCAGATTATAATGTGTGTGAGAATGTGTGTGTAATTATGTTGTTTCAAAACTAGAGCAGGGACTTTCCTTGCATCATGTTTAAATTTATTCTCCACATAAAATTATATTGTTGGAATTCACTTGGTCTTTATTGTTGCATGTAAGGATAAATCAGACAATGGAAGTCTTTTCCTGCTATATTTGGTACTGATCCTCATCAGCGGGATACTGTGTTTGGTTTTAGTTCCCTCCCTTCAAGAGACAAAACTGAAGTGGAGAAAGTTCTGAATTGTAAGAGATTTCAAATAGGTAACCTCAGAGAAAAGGAGACCAGAAGGGACATAAGTCTTTGATATGCAAAATGTCAGTATTTAAGTGTCAGTAATCAATGGCTTGTCATAATTTCCAGAGGAAGCAAAGAAATCAATTTAATGTGCCACAGAGGTGAATTAGGCTAAAAGTCTGGAAGACCTTTCGTTGCTGAGATGATAAAACATCATCAGTGGCTACCTGAGGGTTACTCAGTGCAGTATCCTCACAAGAGGTGAGAACAGCTTAGACGGTCACCAGCCGTGGGCAGTGTGCATGTGCTTGTTCTCACCTTAGAGTAGGAGGGTTGGGCCAGTTTACATGTGAATTCTTCAGCCCCATATTTCTATGTTTTTATGCATGAATAAAAAAACTCTACAGCACCCTGTGGCTAAACCAGAGGACTTTGTTAGATCACTGTCTGCTCTCCGTGTCTAATTTTATCTCTGTCTGCACTTGGCCTTGCTCTCTACCTCCGGCCACATGTTCTTGCCCACTTCCTTGTGACAGTCCTCCTGCAGCTGTGTGGTGACCTAGACTGCCACGCTGACCCAACAGGAAAGCAACCCAGTAAGAAATTAGTTTACTGCAGTTTAGTCAACTTAGGTAGCCATTCAGTAGATATAATGTAAACATTTATAGGGGTGATAGTTTACACTTACATTCCCTGTCAGGAATGTTGATTAATGGACAATACAAGGTATTAGGATCAAGTCTTCTGAAATTTTCTTCGGGTCTAATAATGATTTGGAGAAGTCCCTTAAAATTTTATCTTGTTTCTTTGTCTGCAAAATAAAAATATTTGTTTAATTTGCAAGAACTGTTATACAGTGCTTAGAATTAAATTTTAAGAGTGGGTGAAAGTCTGAAAATAGTGTATATTTTTAAAGGTCAAAATAACATTTTCTGATAATTGTGGTACAACATTAACTTGAGCTGACACAATTTTTATTTCTATATGCCATAATAATTTGTCTCCTGTGAATGTAAGTTAGCAGAGTCAAACTTTCAACTCTGAGAGGAATTTCTTAGATATTTAATATATTGAATGCAGTATTTTCTTATTTTTATTCTCACTGCATAGGGAGAGGCTCAGTATTTTCCCAACTGTTTTTGCCTGCACTCTGCAGCGGTTTTTGGTCAAAATGCATTGAATACTATGGAAAGGTGGCAAAGATTTGAACATTTCCAAATTGCAAGCCATAATCAGGGGACTGTGATCATGCTGTCTTTCTTCTGCCCAGGGAACTGGAGAGTTCAGAGGCGCATGAGCTATAAACACACTGTGTCATCCCTCCTTAGGCTTTAACAACAACATGAAAGCCCTGATTGGCAGTCTTGGCACATTTTCCTGAAATCTCGTTGGTGTAGAACCTACGAAGGCAAAGGAGTAAACAGCTTTTGATCCTGCAGAGCTGCAATGGGAGCAAAAGTCTGGAATACAAACACGAGTTCAGGTCGGTTTTAGGAGCAACACTGGGCAGCCCATGGGGAAAAGTGTTGTGCTTGTCCCTGGTGGCCAAGCGCTGGGTGCTGGTAGGATGTGTCCTGTGGATGGGTCTGATGAAGGGTAGGATTCCTCCTGAGCTGCTGGAGCATTTAGGTATGGATGACTGGGTACAGTCACCGAGGGGTTTTGGTGCACAAAGCAGTCAGGTTGATGCTCGTATATTAACACTGGTGTCAAATGCAGCTGAAAATACCGAGCTGCATTTGGCAAAAAAATCCTGTGTTTGCAAGTGCAGGGGGACTGGAGCTGCTTCCAGGGGCTACCTGTCCTCTGACTGTGCACTTGGATGGTGCTTTGTCTATGGTCTGGTCAGCATGATGCAGACACTTGGGATTACAGCTGGAAGCTGACACAGTTCAAGAGGTCACTGAAATTTCGCCGTTTGAGTCTTCCTGAAGTTAATATCCAATTTGTGGTGCGCTGTCATTGCTGGATTATAGTTACCAACTCTTAGAGTCTTCCTCTCTTAGTCACACATTGATTAGTATTTTCTTCAAAACCTGCCTTCCAAGGCTACTGATTATAGAAATACTTAAGAATTTTGGTCTCACTGAAAAAAGGTTGATTTCCAGCTCTCTCAGTTGCAAAGAAAAACTTAAACACATGATCCCTGAAGGCTTTGAAACTAGATAAAATTAAAGAGAAAAGAATATTTAAGCTCTCCTGATATAAGTGCTGCCACAATTTCTGAATAGTTTGAAGTGGTAACTCATGTTATGTTATGTTGATTGATTCCATATAATATTAATTTGTTAAATATCTCTCTGTGTGTTTGGCTGTGTTTTTATTCAGTGCCAGTTTCAAGCCCTAGAACAAATGACTCCAGGCTCTGAGTATTTTTTTCCATTGATGACAGTATGTTCAAACACAGAGAATAATATTGTTAACAAAAAGTTTTTTCTTCTTTATCTTACTGCTAAAGCCTGTAAGTACACCAGTAATTTAAAAAAAAATGTTTTGCATTTTCTTAATAATATCTTGAAATGTAATTGACAGGCTGCTTACCCCTGCTTTGCATTCTCTCCTGTAAGATGCTAACCAAAATGAGTTAGTGCAATTGCCCCAGCATCACATCTGTGCTCTGTATCAAAAAAGTCTTATGTCATAACTGTTCTTGAAATACAGTGGAACCCCGTCTGGATTTTCCAGTTACTTGTTTGCATTTACAGTAAGCACTAGGAAATCCAGCGAGAACTCTGTGAGACTGTGGTGAGAGAGGAACAGCCCCCCCAGAGACCCAATGTGCAGTTTTAAGGATTTCCTATTCCATTTCAGTAATGGAAGATTTGCTAAATTTGAACTAATGAGAAATAAATATAGCTTCAGAAGTTACTGACAAATCTAACTCAACTCAGTCAAAAACCTCTTAGTTCTGCTAAACTATAGCTCAGTATCTTGACAGTTGCTCTTCTGATCAGGAGTTCTTTTTTTAATGCTTTTTGCAAATTTTCTCTTTGGGAGAGAAATCAAGAAGTTCTATTACATTTAGTGAACCTACAAATATCAAGATGCAATATGAATGCTAAACTAGTTTAACTTGGCAGCAACTTTTTGTTAGTTATTTTGTGACTCCATTAATATACCATTATTGACTTGATGATTTTTATGCAAGCCAACTTCCCTGTTTTAAAAGAATGAAAAGGTGATTGTTCCTGAGTAGCTGTGTTTCTTACCAGGCAAGTGGAAACGTGGTAACTCAGCAATGTGGCTTTCCTGCTTTTAATGTAAGGTCTCTAGACAATACTTCTCTACAGGGTGTAGACAGGCTGTTAGAGGATCATGTTTCCATAAAACAACAGAAGCTTAAGTTAGTGCATTAGGTTTGCTAAAACACGTTTGCTTCCCCATCTTAATATTGTTTTCATTGGATACAATCAAATACTTTATCATTCAGATAACAAAGTGTGTCAGCAAGTAATTGTATTTGCAAATTTCAGGACATAATTATGTGAGCATATGCAAAATTATGGGCAAGGAAATTTGGTAACCCAGTTAAGATGAGTCTGAAAATTTGACTTATGATATATACATGCTGTTTGAAACAAAGAAGGAGAGGCAATGCTTTCCCTGGAAAGAAAGAAGTCAGTATGGTGTTGGCATTGCTCTTTAATGTGCTCTGCCACTACAAAGGACTCAAGTTTTTTTCATTATTTTAATCCTTTTCCAATTAAAGTTTTCTTTTTGGGAAGGTGACAGAAATTATTTGAGAACAAATTGAGAAATAAGAGCTGTAATGATATTAAGGCTTTTCCTCTGCTTAGAAATTAATGTTTAGCGACTGAAGTGAAGAGGCTGGAAAATAAGCAAAAACCTCAAAAGCAGGAAAATAACCTTACCTGTCATTAGTATTCAAGCAAATCTACAGCACAGGACCTTTGTTATACAACTGTTTATGGGAATAGTGAGTTAGTTGCAGACTCCTGGCATGCTCCCCCAGCTGAGTAAGAAGGTAGATTTTGGGAAGTGGTTCAAAAGTGCAAACAAGAATAAAGCCATCATTTCTCCCAATCTGGAAAAAGAAAAAACCAAATAAAAAAATAGGGTTTTTTTAGGGTAAAAATGATCAATTTCCTAAACACAAGCACACCTTTCTTCCTTTAGTCTTTTCTATCCTGACTCCAAGCCCCCTGACTAGAGATGAGCTTCTGTTCAAGGCAAAGTGGTGCTATTTCCCTGTGGGTCTGGTACATTTTGCCTCAGAATGGGTCAGGGGGGCTGTTTCTGAGGGACTGGAGGCTGGCTCCACATGCCAGGACCACACCTAGCCCCCAGCTAGCAGCTGAACTGAAATCTCCAACTCCAATTCCATGCTCAGTAGCACTGGTTATGCACTGGGTGGTCAGTTTGGGTCTATTTTTAGGGTATGAATAAGGATTACGTGTTTCAGCTGTCTGCACCTTTTGTGTAACACCAGACTTCTTTCCCCATTTAAAGGCCGAGCTGATGAGGAAATGTGAGTGGAAAAGGTTTCTGAGATCTGTGGTTTCTTAGTGTCAGAATAGTAAGGTTTGGGTTAGGTTGCAAGGCAATCTGACACAGAAGGCTTGCTTACTGCAGAGTAAGTCCCTGGAGTTTAATTTTACTTGCATTCTACATTCCTTAGAGCAAATAAAAAGTGTGACTTTCGAAATGGTTTAGATGGATTTTTCCCAAACATCAACGAAATCTGTGATCTCGCTGTTCATAACTCACTTTGTTAAATTCCATGCTTGGACTATGGATGATGAAGATGGCCTCTGTACTTCTCACAGCTCTGTTAAGTCTACATACATGGTTTGTTCTGTTGAAGATGGATTTTTCTCATCAGGGCTTGTTAGTGCAAGTAAACAGTTCTCACCACCATGGCAAACTGGTTTTTAAAGGATTATCTGTTGTGACAGCCTCAACCTTTACCTGTTTCTCAGGTGAAATCTGGTGTAGTACATTTTGGCTCCCATCTGATTCCCTGATGATATTTAGCCCTACTCTCTGCTGTGCTACTTCACGCTGCTTTAGCAGGGGCTGTTGGCTTGAGCTTTCCATCCAGGAGCTGTTCCTCTGTTATTCCTCTCTTGCAAATACATCCTGAGATTGGAGCCTGCTACAGAAGGAACAGTGCAACCATATACAGGGAGCCTCTGTTTGGCCTGAAAAGGTTGCAATCTAAAAATGAGCTTGATGATGTCTAGACAAGACTGTAAGTATTTAGTACCTTTACAGTGCTTTGCATCTTCAAAGCACTCTGCAAACATTAACTGACTAACATAACTGCGCCATCTGTTTTGATGTTTACATTTTGTGCAGGCAAAATTCCTGCTTTGTTTTATTACCTCTTGCAGGTATGTGGATGTCATTATTATGGCCCTTCAGAGGATGGTAAAGTCAGGTCCACACATGTCTTCAGTAACATTTTGCCTTAAAACTCAAGCCAGTGCCATTGGGGCCCTGCTCTCTGACCTGGCTGTGACAGTTGGGATTATTCCTCTGAAATTTCAGCCTCTAGTCTGTAGAAACTGTTGTTCCCGTGGCTGCCAGAGGCTGCTGCCTCCCTTGTCACTTTGCTGCTGAACTTAACTGTTTTCTCCCCAGCTGTGGACAGGCAGAGACACATCCAGCAGTGTGAGAGCTTCTCTGCACAATGCTCCCAGATAGCCGGCTGAAATATTGGCTCAGGCAGAAAAGGTAGTAGAAACCACAAAGATAGTGAAAAGTAGAGGAAACCGTTACTTAGCTTTTGGCAAAAGGTTGTTTTTCTCTCCAACTTCATGCATGGCTACAAGAAATGTCATTGTATTCTTTCCAACTTGTTATTGGAGATTTTGTGTAACTGAGGGGTTGTACTGACGAGCCAGTGTTATTTTTCCATTTCAGTTTAAATTTCTCACTAAAGATTTCAAGACTGTTTCAAAAGTGATCTAAATCAAAGCACTAGTAGCACTGACAAGAATCAAAGCTGAAAAAACCTTAAACCAAACCCAAACCACACTCTTCATTTAAGCCTTTTTTTTTTTCCTTTTATTTTCAACTCCTTACCATTTCAGTGTTTCACTGCCTGAGTGGTGTTTCAGGTACATCACACAACCTAAAACTACCTTTATTTCCAAGTTACTGCAACTTTGTTTTGCAGAAGAGCTCTAAAGAAACAAGTGCTCTGCTGTCAGCAGGGAGAGACCGGCAGTGTTTTGATCCAGGGAAAATTGCAGAGCCGCTCGGTGAGAGAAGCGAATCGTGAGAGATGTGTAGCGAGGCAGTGCGCTGGCAGACTTTTGCGTCAGTAAAGGAGTCATCGTTTGAAATCTCAGATTAAACCCAGATTAAATAGTGCCGTGGCATCTCGTGGGAATCGGCCGTGACCGAGAGGAGCCGCGGCGGCTGCTCGGCGTCAGGGAAAGGCTTCGCTGCGGCTGCACCTCCCCTCGGAACTGCTCTGCGCAGAGAGGCAGACAGCACGCACGGGCCTGGGAGAAGCTCCTTCACAAATTCCATGTCTGGCATAGTTCACACCACGGTTTTAAGTGTGACCTCGAGGCATTTGCAAGGAATATCTTTATAAAGACAGTAACGAATGTGTAAGAGACTCTCACAGACAAATTTTCAATTAATAACCCGGCAAACCTGCAACATGAGGATATAAATATATTGAAAAGATGGACTTAGACAGACCTAGACGGTGGGTGTGGCTCTCCTTCACACTGAATATTTTTGCAGCATTTTTTTGTTTGTTTGCATACTCACTTCTGGTAGAGGCATTTTGCTATGTTTGCAGGCTAGGATACCGTAGTGGGAACAAAGCTCTGACAAAATGGAATTCTCCTATAAAATGCTGAGCGTCGTTCGCTCAGATGGAAGGAATTATGCTGAGAACATGAAGCATTCTGTAGACTCAGTAGACTCTGGCTTTATATAGAGAATCCCACAGCAATCAGAGTGAATTTTGCATCTGACTAACTCAGTAGAGAGGATATGCTATGCCTGTCTTCCCTATGATCGCCCTTATTAGTCCAAACATTCCCCTCCCATCCCCCTGAAAAGAACATACTCAATAGCATTTTTATATTCTGTAAAGGAAAAGGTTTCGTATAATCTGTGTAGATACTTCTGCCATCTTAAATGTTTCGTATAATCTGTGTAGATACTTCTGCCATCTTAAATGTTTCGTATAATCTGTGTAGATACTTCTGCCATCTTAAATGTTTCTTCCAGCATTTTGTATCCTTATGGACCCATATCTCATCTGCCTTTTTAGTCCTAGTCTTTCCTCCACCCCTAAGTTTTGGAGGATGAAACTGCAGTATTGGTGTCTTCAGTTAGATCACATGTGGAGTGGGGAGCTTTATATTTTTAGCCAATTGACAAATAACTTTGTTTTATTCTATAAACTAATTGTGATAAGCAATCAATGGCCTTATATTTGCATCTCACATGAACAAAAAGGGAGGAGGTCTCTCTTACTGCATTACCATGATGAAGATTCTGAAAGTCCATATAAGAGGAAAATTATTTGTGTGTAGGCACAGAGGGAAGCACTGTGCAAGCATCTAATTGCAGCACTCCCTGCTGACTGTTTTTAATGTGTGTTGGTTTTGTTAAGCATTCTTAATATGAAGCTAGACTTTGGCTTAGGCAAAAAATTTAAGAGAAACAGCAGTTTTAATTCTCAGATTACTGAAGTGCATGCAGCTGGGAGAACCTGTCTGGATGCAGTAGATTAGGTGAATTTGTTCCTTCTGTGAAAAATGATAATAAATTGGTTTTGTGGTCCTGCATTGCCTGACTGGTCTTTTGTGTGTGTGAGTGTATGCACAGTACGTATGGCTCTGTTACATCTTGAAGTTTTGGTTTCATGTGTTATGCTATGCATTGCTTATGAGGGACAACGTTTGCATGACAAATTGCAGATCCATATGGCCTTGTTTTTTAACATCCTGTACTTTTAGGTATTTTCAAGGAACTCTGCCTGAGGAGGTGAAGAGGGGAATCTGCTGGTGACTTCTCACTACAAGTGACTTCTCTTTAAAATGCTGCTGTCAAATAAAGATGGTTGTGGTTCAGTCCTAGATCAAATGCAATATAAAAATGACATAACTTTGTATTTTGATATATGGCAGCCATACTTGATATGATTCTCTGATTTATCCCTCTAAAGAGATTCATAGCTTTGCAGAGAAAGATACAGACATTCATCTAGTATGGAAGAATCCAGATTTACACGTCTTTAATGATGCACCATTTCTGGTTGGGGATAAGATTCTGCAGATCATTATTAGCCATCTTAGCAACTCCTCCTGAGCTCTTCACAGTCACAGCCTGACTCTGGCCAGGTCTGTGGCTTCACTAAGGATAGTAGCTAGTAATGAAATTATTTTACTCTCTTCAGTGCTTAGCTCGAATAGTTTTTAGGAACATGAATGAAACACGGTGTAGCACCATGCAGATTTATCAGCTTTCACTTTAAATTACTTTTAAAATGCATGCTTGGCTTTGTCTTCGTAATTAATGTTTCCATCCCCACTTGTGGCTCAGAAACCTTTATATTTAGCTACATGATGACTTACTTGTTCTACACAAATCTTATGGTTCAGTTCTCACAACAGGCTAAATATTTCGCTTAAGGTAATTACCTGACTTCAAAGGAACTTTCATAGAAAAGTAATAATATCAAAAAGAGCCTATATGCTATAAATAGGGTATAAAATTCCACATTAAAGATGTGTGTATATTACAGGAATCTTCAGAGCAGTGTGAAATATAATTAGGGCCTTCTACTGAGGCATAAAATTCTCAGTAATACATGCTAATCTTATTTGCTTGGAATGAGGTGGGAATATACCTATCAAGACATCTTTTGAAATATTTGAAATCTTTACATCTGAGTTTCCAGTTATACTTGTCTGACTTGATCATTTCTTCCTTGTCACTTTTCCATCCTGAAAGGTTTATTTGTGAATAAGCTTTCTCCTCTGCACGAAATCAGAAGCGTGAAGTTTCAGTAGGACAATTAGAATTTTAGTGAAATGTAAAATGCTTTTTAAGAAAAGAGGAAGAAGAGCAATAGAAATAAGTTCATATGTGATTATGTGCTCTTCACAGCGTGTGTTGATTGCCTGAGTGGCCGTGTTGTGGTTGAAGGCAAGTGAGGTCCTTCGATGCCTGTTCTTTGCAGCATCCCATTCTTCCCACAAATAGGAGTCTGTTAGAAAAGAACATTTCTAATTAGCATACAGCTTTTCTGAGGAAAATATGTTTTATTTATGTCCTCATTTCCCTCATCTTTCATCACGCCGCAACTGAAGTATTTGTCCAGAGTACATCTTCAGAAATAATGTTTTAATGGAAAGTATTGATTGGGTGAATCAGGATTAGTACACTTGCCTCATGATTACTGAAGGACTGGTCTGCTCCCAGTGCTGGCCATGCAAGCAGCTCAGGTATAAGGCAAAGAATTGCTTTTGTCCAGAACAGGACATTTCTTTATCTCTGGAATCTAAAGCAGTGCTTTTTGCTTGGCAGCTATTGTTACAATTAGTATTGTACAGATGGACAAACTGGGGCAGAGAAGGGCTGGTGACTCATTTGGCAGGTTACCCATGTAGGGAGGAAGGGACTGAGCTGTCCTATCCCTGCAGTTGCCTGCTGGACTGGTGGCTGCCATGTCTGGTTTGGCTGGCTGAATGGAAGATGGTTTGGAGCAGCACCGCTTTGGGTGTGGTTGTGTATCAAGATGTCCAAAATGTAGACACTCGGCAGAATGCTGGTTTGTAAACTGGCTGTTGCTTTAGTGGGAGAGGGAGGAAGAGAGTTTGGGAGGAACTGGTATGTGCACGACAATTAAACCCAGCAGTTTAATTCATTATTATTTAATTTATTATTATGTCTTGTGATTTATTACTGGACTTGTAGGAACCTCGAGTGAAACCAAAACCAAGTTACCTGAATTACCGTTTTACGTTAGTTCTCGGCTCATTTTTGTCTTCATATTGCTGGGCAAGCTTTTACTGTTCCAGTAGAGTGTAAAAGGTTTTGAGATGTTCCTTTAAGGTGTGCTCCCCACAGCCAGTTGCCATTGGTAGTCATCCTTGTGACTTGGGGATCTGCAGCACTGCTGGGGCACCCTAGAAGCCTTGAAAGCCAGCCAGGGGACGTGAACAAGGAAATCCAGCTTCTCCATACTTTGACTCCCTTGAAGTCAAGAAAGCCAACTTATTTTGAAAACTCCAAAAATGACCCCTGTCGTGGACAGCTATTCTTCCAGAAACCTACTCCTAGTACCACAAAAGATAAGGTTTTTCAAATTGGTTTTGAAAAAAACTCAAGACAGTTTTGTGTGTTTGTGTGTTCATTTTTTGGGGATTGAACTGAATGGAAGTGGACTGAATTATTTGATTAGGAAAGTCTATCTGCACTTACTACGGGGTGTGATGAGATTGTCAGGTTGCCCCTTATTCCAGTGACTACATATGTGAATTTAATACAGGACCTTTATTTTAATATCAAAAATTTTCCTTTAATCTGGTGTCAGCATGCTTAAGATGCAGAGGGACCTCTGCAAATGGATTGTTTTTATTGTTTAACTGAAGAAAAGTATAATGATTGGGACCCTTCAGGACATGTGTGCTTTCAAGTTCCTCCTAAATTTTTTCCTTCTGACTTACAGAACAAAATCAGGAAAAAAAAAAAAAAAAGCAAGCGCAATAGGTTGATACCATGCAGACATAATAAATTAGGTTCCATAGCTGTTTTAATTTAGATGGGTTCTTCCATCTCGGCATCACCGTTGCATTGTTTACTCGGGAAAGAAGACACAGAGATAAACAAACAAACACAAAGACTTATGGCCAGTGCCTGCCTGCGTATCACTTAGCAACATCAATATTTTTGTGCACATATAAAGGTCTCCTGCGCGGTGCCTGCTGCCAGCATGTGTGCGTGTGCGAGCATGTGTGCCTCTGTAGCGCTGACCTTGTACGCAGAGAGATCAGCCTGTCAGTGATTGGTCACTCCTTAATTTGGATGTCTAGACATTTCAGCCCGTGCGAGCGAGAGGCAGACATCTAAAGACGTGAGGAGAGATTCTAAGGGATACTAGGGCCTTAAAATAATTCCCTGTCAAACTGCGAATGTATTTTGTTCATTTTAAAATATATGGGTGTGAGTGACTGAATGGAACACATGACTGAAGGCTTTATTTTTTATTTTCACTATTAATTAATGTGCTTCTTGGATGTTTTCATGGCTGTGATATAAATAAGTAGAGCTTCCTTAAAGGTTATCGGCAAGTGTGAGAGAGTTAATATTATGATTGGTCTGCTGGCTGGAAATATGTTTTCTTAATTTGCTGAGAACCACAGTCCAGAATCCTTAGAAAATAAATGAACTATGTTTAAAGGAGCTACCAAATCTTAATTTATAACATTAAAACTACAGTCAGGATTGTAATCTCCAAGAATGTCCAGATAAATTGGAAATTACTGTCCACCATCTGCATTTTATTCAAAACCTCTCTGGGTGCAGGCAAGTGTGTTTATACCCACATGAAGAAAAGGCTCAGTTCTGCCAAATGCTGAAATCCCTCAATTCCCACTGATGCCATTGGGCATTTGAAAGTTTCCAGGGCATTAGTCCTACGTTTGCAAAACAATAGCATGCACATACATTCATGATGGCCCAAATTTTCAGCTGCTCTTTAAATATATATACAAATGGGCCAAGTGATCACCTAAGTTATCATTTGCATGTCGTTTTGTTTGGGATATGGGGTATTTGTATAATGAATTAGAATTTACTTTTGGGTAAAAAAATCTTTAAATTTAGAAAGCCGTATCTACTACCTTAAGAATATTTTACTGTAATAATAAGACCTAGAATGGGGCAGAGCTTGAAGGAGCTATTAGTATCCTTTGGAGATCTATTTTAGTGTTCTTTCATTTTAATTCTTTCAGTCATAAATCCCAGAAAACAGCAACTGGTGCTTGAAGAGCAACCAGCATTTGGAATCAAGCACTCTGCAGCACTGCAGCAACAAATTGTTTTGAAAATAATGTGAAAGAGTTTGTTTCCAGTACTGATTCTCTTTGTCCACTATCAGAGTATTCGCATATGGAAATGGGTACAGCATCACAGAGAAACTGCTGTACAAATGTGGAGGTGTCTGTGTTATTGGTGTGTTGGTGTAAGCTGCTTAGGTAGGACCCACACGTGTAAATGAACCCAGTGTCCTTGTGCAGAAACAAGAGACCAGACCTTAGAGCTAGTTTGTACTGTGAGGATCTGCACTACAGCACTAGCAGAGTGGTTACCTGTGTGGTTACCCAGCTGTAGCTATACTGATGTGACACTCACCTTCCCCATCCTCCCTCCCCTCCAAATCTGTGGGAACAATTCATTTCAGCATAAAAGTCCATTTATTTTCAGGTAAATCTCAGCTTTAATTCTGTGAGGAAATTGTTAATCTAGAATAGCTCCATGTTTTCTCTCTCACAAGACTTCCCTGTTCCTTTCTATTTTTCTTTTGCCTTTCCTAATGTTTGGCTCAAATAGTAATAGCAAACTGCATTAGCTCCTTAATTCTGTATCAGATGAAGAGCTGCTTTCCCTGGGCAAACATCCCCAGATTTCTGTGGATGTGGAGGCAGAGAAAGAACCCACACAGACATGTGATGGCAAAGCACTAACACTGACAGGTCTCTTGATGTTAAAAGTACTGTCCCCTCTGGTAAATCTGTCCCATTTTTAGAGGCAGGCCACAATTACTGTATATTCCTTTTTTTGTCTCTTCAGAAAACACTGTCCCTATGCAAATAATTGACATACAATCAGACCCTAAACCTTGTCTAACTTGCTCTGCTGATGGAGGTTTTCATGGAGCACATTTAAATGTGCCAGGAGACCATTTAAAAACAGGGAAGTGAGGTATTTTTAAGCAAACATTCTTTAAACACTTTGATAGAGCAAATTGTACTTTAAAAATCATTAACTAGGTAAAATAAACAGCACTGGGGCTCTCCATCACTTGCCCTTCTTATGTGCTAGTGTGCTAAAGTGCAGTATTACCTGCTAGTTCTTGTGATTTTATTGTATATTCCACAGTTTTATGCTAGTTTAAACTCTGAGGTTCTAACGATTATCTGAGAGGCTCATGTTTCTTGTTAACACAAGAAAATTAATGCAAAAAAACCCCTCAGAGAGACGTTATGGAAAGAGAAGGTGGTATCTGTTTTAAACAAAACTGGTTTGTCCCACACTTGTTTCTTCTCATTTTCATTCCCACTCTCACAACCCCCATGCTTTTAAGAAGGAGGTTAAGAGATTTGTGCCCAAGAAGTGATCTGGCCGGGATCAGTTGTGTCCCTGGAGGATATCCACCAAGTTCTCACCACGTTGCTTGACTTGTGCATCTGTGATGCCTTGTTTTTTGTGTAGGCCTGCTCTACCCTTTGGCAATCAAGCACACTTATATAGACCATCCTTTCGCCTCTCAGTCTTGCTTACCTCACCCTAGATGGATCTAGTTTGCAGGCTGTTTCCTGGGTTTGCCTGCTCTGGGTGTCTTCCTGGCTACAGTCATCTTCCCTTCTGGCTGCACAGGAAGAGAAGGGACACATAGAATGTGGTGCAGCCTCACTGGTCTCATCCCCCCTGTCAGGGCACAGGTCTTCTGCTAATCTATGCTGTGGGCTCCCAAGGGCACAACCTTCTTGGCGATGCAAACACCACGTTCCTCAGCGCTTCTCTGATTGCTGTCAGTGTGTCCATGGTTCTCAAAATGTTTCAGGTTTTTTTTTTTCTGTGACTTTGCTCTATTGCCCTTCCTGTTGCTTTTACTGACAGACGTTTTTGTTCATGCATTCTTCAGACCAATATTAATATTTCTGCTACAAATGCT
>VZTN01036680.1:0-17925 GCA_013400515.1 Erpornis zantholeuca
AAGTTAAAATCTAAGGCATCAAATGTCTCCCATTTTCAGCATAATCAAGCAATTGAGCACAAAACCTCTTTTTTATTTTCAGTGTAGAATATATAAGCTGTTCACCAAAAAACCTGGATGTAAATATGTCTGGTCAAAAACTACTTAGGGAAATTAATTTATTTTCTTGGTGTATTGTCCTGGGGCTTTGCTTCATGGGTAGAAATAACTACATGGCAAAACAGCTTATATTAAGAAGCTAAGGTTCACTGTATTGGCCAATATTCAAGAAAATATTTCTGATTTCTGCAGAACATATTAACTCAAACTTCATCTGTTCAATCATAATAAACCTGCAAAATTGAGACTGAATATAGAAAAAGAAGACTGGAAATACAGCGTGAGGTATCTAAAATAAGTTACTGTATAGTCATAGATCTAAACTGAAGTAAATTACAACATGTTCTTACTTCTTCCCTTGTCATGTTTTGATCAGTACTGAAACATATGGAATTTAATAGTGATAGGAACTCCTGCCTTTGCTGACATTCTTGTCTGGTAATTTCAATAATAGTGAATTAAGCTTTTGAGCATGTTCTGTACTCCACAGAGCAATTATTTTATCCTTTCACATACCCAGACTCAGTACAGTACAGAAGCACAGCTTTCTGTCAGGTTACTTCTGATGTGGGATGCAATCATTTATGGATGCATAACATGCCTTTTTTCTTGGCAAACTGAGCCTGAATAATTAAACTGTATATTTCACTGTATCCTCACAAAATGCAGCAACACATCAGTTAGCAGATATCTGAACATATAGGTAATGTCAAAACATAAGTACTTCAAAGAAAATTTGGGAGGATTTTTAGTAGCTGAAATCACAGTGGAATGGATAGTTACTAAGGAGGAGACATAACCAAATTATGCTCTTAAAAGGCATTAACAAAATTTAGTTTCCGTACACCAATGGTAGTGTCAAAAGCATAGTTTTTAAGCCTAGCAAACTATACCTGAAAAATCCATCAGTTCACCAGGTCACCAGAGAAAAGTGAAATTATTGATACATGACATTGCATGAGCAACATAACATCCAAGGCCAGTAGTTTGAAGATAGGCAGTTACTGAAGAGTCATTCCTGCAGTACCTAAAATGCTGGGGTCATCCTGCTGCTGCTAATATTCAGCCTTGTGCACAAATAGACTTTTCCCTGGAAATCTTTTCACAGACAAGCTGATGGGCAGTCACCTAAATAACATAGGTAGCTGAGGGCAAAACCTAGCTGGGCATCTGGCCAGTCATTTTTCAGTTTCAGATACCCACAGTTACAATCCCCAGCTGCTTGTCATTACTCATTTCCTCGCTTTTCAGAATTGTGCTTGTGGTCAGTTAATGAAGGAGTCTGAGTTCTCTACTATTAGTTGCTGTCAAAATCAGGTTTGTTAGCCTAAGTTCTTTAAAATATTAAGGCTTTGTGAACACAGCTAGTTCTGATTAACTAGATTCAACCACAAAAACACAGAGATGGAAGTCCTGTGTGTCCAATCTAGCCAACCAGCTAGATTTGGAGCAGCTGGGGAAAATAAGCAGGTAACAATCTACTTCTTGAGAGCAGTTTTTTTGCAGATGATGCACTGAAGAATATATAGGTGTGCTTGCCAACAGTGTATTTTTGAATTTGAGCTGATTTTATAACAGCTAATTTCCCTTGTAAGGTGGGTGTAGTATTGAAATAGCCAGGAAAAGATGCCCACCTCTAAGCTCATTTTAAAACTTCTCTGGGTTAGTAGAGTAAAAGAGGTACTTTACAAAACAGTTCTCCCTCGTTGTGTAATCTAACGTGGGTCAGATTAATCTCATTCTAAAATTTTTTTCTCTTCTTACAGAGAAGGCCTGGAGTTGTGAGAACAGATGTAAGCATCTGCATNATCATTTAATTCTTGTGTCATGTAAACCTCATAAGGAGTTCTGGGAATGGAGATTTGAACCTCAGAGGTACTTGTAAACATACATATTAATAAATCTACCTGAGAGCACAACACTCAGGCTAGTTCCAGTTGCTAGCATGTATGTAGCCTAGGACTCTTGCCAGCTGATCATTCTAATCCTGTAGCTAAGGTTTTACTATTTCTCACTTGCCTCTGAATGAAACCATGTATTTCTTATGCCATGCTAACTATTATCAGGAAGAGAGAGACCAAGCACACTGATGAGGGATAAATTTTTTCCTGATGCCCAGTAACTGAGCTGCTATGCAGTTACTGTTAGGTAATACAAAGAAACATGAACGTTTTTCTGAAGATCTGAATCTCATTTTAACAGGGGCACTGAACTGAAATAGCTGCTCAAGTCCAGAATTTAACTTTTTTTTTCCAGTTCTATCAGTTGATTTACATTTCCCATAAACCAGCATAACAACACTTGTTAATTCCCTCTATATGAGATTAAGGGACCAAGCTCCCTGTAATGAAACCCACTCAGCATAATTTGAGAACTTTGTGAGGTCTTGAACACCACAATAGCCACGTTTCTTTCTGAACTAGTTTCAATGCAAAATGAGGTTTATAGATTCATCTCTGAAGTATAAGAGACAAAAAAGCAAGAAAAATGCTACATGCTGAGTCAAAATGTGTATTTATTGATTTCTAACCAAGACTGAGGATTAATCTGTCCTTTGAATCCTGGCTTCACTGATTTTTCATGAGCAGGTTTTGAAGGATCCTGTTTCAGACATGTTAGATGCTTAAAACATTATCAGGCACCTAACTATTTTTAAATCTGACTGCCAAATTCTAAAAGAGGAAGGACATAAACAGATGCTCATGAATATCCTCCAAAATGTGCATTGAAGTGCCTTAATTTATCTACATATCAGTTATTACCTCCTCTAAATCACTCTTGAAAGAGGGATTTATATGTTTTCATACTTTTATCTACAAGATTCCCATCCTGTGTTATGTGGTATGATCATTATAAAATTTTAAAAAGGCATAGGTGTTCTAACAGTAGCATTAGAAAATTCCATAGCTCTGTCTTCTATCAGACCAGATCAAATTGTAGAATCCCAGATCAGAGTATTCTTAATTCCATATTGAGCATATTCTGATAACATCACCTACTCAAAAGTGTTTTAAATTTTCAACAGGCACATTGAACTAACTGTGCTATTCCATGAACACATTTCTACTTTTAAATATTAAAAAAAGAGAGAAAAGATATGTGCTTCATTTATTCCTTCAAAGCAGTTCTTTAATCTTCCTTCAAAACTATTCATAATGGTATCAATGAGGCCACTAATATAAGAATGTCTCAAGATGATTTAACTTGTAAGCCCACCAATCAGAAAAAGCACAGATATAAATTTGTTGCTGTGAGATTTTGAACATCAAAAGGCACTGTGGATGGCTAATGTTTTAATACAAATCTATACTCCAAATTTCAAATATATTTGTAGTTGATACCTAATATTAAATCCATGCAGAATCATGAAAATAAAAATGACTGGAAAACAAGTCCAAAAATGAGTCTTTGCTCTGGGTTTGTGATTGCCAAGTGCAGTATGAATGACTTGGCCAGTTTTAGAATTTCTTCCCAGCTGTGCAACACTCTTAGACTTCTAAATTAGACCCTTTTTGGCAAATCAATAACCATTTACATTTGGAAAACAGTAGTCCTCATCAAAAGAGGCCAGGTTGTGGGAAAGTAATTACTCTTAATGTGGAAGAGAACAAGAAACCAAATCAGTGAAAGAAAGATGCATTAATGAAGCTTTTTCCACAGCTCCAAGATGAGGGGAAAATAACTTGGCTCAAGTTAACATTATAATAACCATTTGTATCATGAGACAGACAGGAACTTAGCTCTTCTAACTTGAACCAAGCACAGGGTTTGACATTATTCTTTAAAAATAAAGATAAACAGTTCAGGCCTCTGGTCCCTGGAAACACTGAAAGCATTTGGCTTCATTGCAGTCTCAGGAGTCTGGAAAGATCCCTTTTGAATCACTGTCAAATGGGAACAGTAAATGTTTACTGATTTCCAGCTAGGGTATAATATTTTGCTTCCAAGTCTTTTTGATCCAAAATGCTGAATTATCTAACACTTACAGTAGGTCTTTCAAAAAACTTAATTTTTTTTACTAACTTTTCAAGACTATAAAATATGGGATAAACACATAGGAAAGTCACCAAATAAAACTTAACCATTACAGAGGGTTCTTTTTTCTTTAATAAGCTTTCACATTTCCATGTCAAAAAAAATATAGCAATGGGAGCATGTTCAAACAGGCTGTATTTTATTGATTGCCTACAGAAAGTAAGTTTTGAATTGGTAGCAAAAGTGATTTTAATCACTAAAGTTTCATTCTAGATATAACGACAGCAGTATATTTGCATCTTGAAACTTCAGGCAAGCTTACATGGACAAAACTTCCACAGTCCCACTGATGAATACTTTTAGAGATTTTCCATCCCTTTTTCTTAATTTTAAAATGAATGAAAAATGAAAATGGCTTTTTGGGGGAGGAGTTCCACTTACTTATCTTCCTGTCTTCTGCAGATATCATGAGGCAGGCAGAAAAAACTACTATTTGGTATGCTACAGAATAACTAACTAGTGTAAACAAAGCAAAGGAAAATGGGTTGACCTAACCTAATTATTCCCAAAAAATGTCTTCCAGCTATATTTTGAGTATGACAAATCATGTTTAAAACTACATAATAAATATCTTCAAAAGAGACACTGATTGGGAAATAAATTCAATAAACTTTGCCAACAGTTTAGATTTACTCTTGAATGATTTGCAAAAAAAATTCTCCAAGGAAAGAGCATTGATGTAAAATAATTACAGAAAAACATATAGGATTTTCATATTCTGTTCTCCATGAGATCTGCGTGGTAAACTTCCATATACCATTTTAGCAATGTTTGGTAGAAACCAAAATCCTCTAATGAGGCAGTCAAGTTCCATGGCTGGGATGTATTAGGTTATCCATATTTAATAATCATAACATAGAAAATAGTATGACTTTTAGTCATTCACTGTTTAAAATAAAATACTTTAACCTTATGACCCTTTGAATCAAGCAGTAGATCCAAAAATACAAGTCCTGTGATTTCATCAAACACTGAGGGGAAGAAGTACAGAAGATGTTTTCATCTAACTCTAAAATTAGATGAAAATTTTATAAGCTAACATATATTGTCATTTCCAGCTGTACTTGTTTAATGCAATAAACAATAGCTTTCAGCTAACACAGACTTACACAAGATGGCAAAATTATTTCCACTCATCACTTCTGTAATACATGCATAGGAGTGGGAATGGTTATGAATAGCTTATCTTTTCTTTTTAAGTTTATTTAATATGGAAAGCAACTACTGATTGAATTTTCAGTTCATGAAGGAACAGATGGTTCTTTGAATAAAATCAAAAACCACAGAGCATCCAAACAGAGCATCCCATCCCACTACTCTGACCTGTGGATCAAAACACAAAAGTCAGTTTGAGTGACAAAAAATGAATGGTAAATTAAGTTTTTCAAATGAGAAAAATGAAAGATATGTAAAGCTCTTAAGAAAAAGACTTACAAAATTTTTCAATTTCAGACTCCTCTCAATAACTGCTTCTCTGGTAAACTGAAATATTATTCCCTAAGATTGAGTATCTTGCTTACAATAGCTTCCTGTTCTGCTGATACAGATCCTGTGTTGCAATGACTTACCCAGTTTTTAGATTGAAATATTTAGATCAGTAGTGACTTCTAAAACAATTACAGTGACCTGAGTGTAATTTGCTTTATTATACAGTTAAACTGTACCTACTTAATTTATTGTTGTGCCTGAGCTTTTGAAGTTGCACCAGATTGCAGTCTGTCTTGTCAGGCATTTCCATGTAGTTTATTTCAGTGGTAGCTTTTACTGTTCACTTTTCCTCTCTGCTTTTCCCTCTAATTGTAGTGATCTTTTCTCTTATTATTGTAGTGAGCAGAAACTGGCACTGGTAAAGACTCACTGTGCTTAAACCACCATTTACGACTTTGTTCCCACCTAGTTTCTGTGTCGAATGTCTTATTTTTACCTCCAATGCTGAGTAGTGATAAAGCAAGATTTGGTTTACTCTTAAATATATGAGTTAATTTTCACCGGAAATATCTGCATATTTGTGCTCTTTTGTTTTTTAGCAGCATTATATAAGTGGGGTACAAACCTGGCACTGTCAAATGAATTCTCCCAGCTGTAGCCTTTAGCCTCTAAGGGTGTCAGTCAAGAACATTTCATGAGCTCTGAATTCTCATGCATACAATTTTTTCTGCTGACAAAAAATCTGTCAACCATCTTTTGCAACTGCATTCCTATAGCTGTTAGTAACTTTCCTGTGTTCTACTAATTTTAGAGTTAAATAATTTCTGTTTCAAAATGAAATTTAATCTCTACACCTTGCTCGTCCCTGTAGCTGGAATGCAATTTTTCAAGTAGCATTGTGCATTACAAAAAATCTTGAGGTACATTATTTATAGCTTAAAACAATGCTGCTGCCAAATGGTGCATTTTAACACTAGGAGAGGTTTTTTGGCTGTCAAACAAGTACAGTTAATATCTGTTTGTCCTCGCTAAACACTCTTGGTCTTAAAAGCTATTGCTAGTATTAATATAATGTGGTTGAAAATACTTTCAAATTTAACAGCTTTTACTGATTTAGTGTTTCAGATAAGTGACTTTCTACCAACAATAGTTGAATGGAAAAGTTTTGAAATCTCTTAACATAAGACCTGTTATTTGATGGACTGTAATGGTCATCTGCTCTGTACTATGCTCTGTAAACATTAGCATATGCTACAAAAAGTGTCCTGTTTTGGGACCCATTCTTGACCATACTTCTGTCTCAGTTGAAACATGTGCTTTTTATACAGTATACATTTTAAACAACAGGCTATCTTCAAAACACTGAGTAAAGTCAGCTAAATTGTAGTACATTTAATAAAACTTCTCAATTAATTGACAAAAGTTGTAGAAACATTTCTTTCCTGATTTCTTAATATGAGCTTTACCTTTGTGCTGACATTTCTTATTTGCACATTACTTCAATTTCAAATTCAGCAGACTTTTCTGGACCTATAAAGCAGCAAATTCATGCATAGACAAGAAAATAATTAAAAGCTATGTGGGATGGAGAAAGAAAAAATACATCTATTTTCAGATTTTCGAGGTTCTGTTTCCGTGGGTACCTCAGATTGCCTCACCAAAAGCTGTTGTACTAACAAGGATCATGCTGCCCCTAATACTCAGTAAAACATGGTAATAGCAGTTCCCAAGTATGTTAGAAGATTTGCAGGTCAGTCATGAATCAGTATATGTAAGTATGCTTCTGCCTTAGTCATAATAAATTAATCTACTAAAACAATTGATAAGACACAGAACTGTGATCTTCACTCAAGATTATGCATCATTATGAAACATCTCAGCTAAACAGAAAATCAGATTAGGTCTCTCTCACTCTATTTGAATCCATTGTGTTTCTGATAGTTTCTGTTTTATTCATCAGCATGCTTTGTGCTGGAAATGGGTAGGATGTTTAAACTGCATCGCAGTGGCATAAATAAATGACAATAATTGTATTGAATCTACTTAATTCCTGATCTAGGAGCAGCAGTAAAAGCAGTGATGCAAACTTTTCTGGTGGGTAAAACAATTCAGACCATCCTTTACTTTGGCACACCATGTTCAAGTGATATGTATCTAAATATATTTTCCAGTTTTTCATTTTTGCTGCATATGTAACAATAAATATCATGACCAAATATGAAAATTAATATCACAAAGCTGCAAAGAAAAATTAAACAAAAAAATGAAATATGTTATGCATACCTGTAGTCTAATGGAATTTAATAATTAATTTGGTATACATTTCTCTTCCATCATCTTGGAAAATATAGGGGCTTTTGAGTGACATTGAAGTGTTTTGGCAGAAACTGATTTGATTGTGCTCTTGTTTCTTTCAGACACATCAAACGGGAGAACTTCCTTCTATTAAAACCCATGACCTGATTCAACACCTTCAAAATTGTTTAAAACATAAGCATGATAAGAAGTCTGCATTTTACTAATTACATTATTATAACTTCTTCTTTGCTCTAAGTATTTTAAAACCATACTTACTATGGTTCATCATTACCTACAGAGTAAAGTTATCACCTTTTTTTTAATAGATAGGCATACAGAAGCAGCAGAGCACTGACTTTTAGTAAAAGTGATTGATGATGTAGTGTACTAGTTTTAGTGGGAATGGATTGAATTTTTTCTATAGCAGATGGTATGGAGCTGTGTTTTGGAGCTGCTGAAACAGTCAGTGCTGATAAATCAGGGATGTTTTACCTGAGCAGTGCTTACACAGCAGCAAGGCCTTTTCTGCTTCTCACCCCACCTCCTTGCCAAGGAGGCTGGGGGTGCGCAGGAAGCTGGGAGGGGACACAGCTGGAACAGGTTACCCCAACTGACCAAAGGTGTGCAGGCCAGTGAGCCTGCCCCACAAGGGTCCCCGAGGACCCCCTGGGAGGGAAGGACCATGAGAGGCATTCTCCAAGTTAGGGAGACACAAGAGGCTTCTCTCAAGGATACGCTGTTCTGTTATGCTAATACACCCCTGCTCTGAACTCTCTGTTGCCCTGTTGGCCACCCCCATCCCTGTTCCAGAGTGTTCCTACTCCCCCCACAGACCCCTGTTCCTCAGCCACCCCCCTCTATTTCCCCACTGGCTCCCAAATTCTAACCCCACCTGTGCACTTCCCCCTGCCCCCTGACGACTGGCCCCTGATGCTCTCTCCACTCCTAGCACCCCATACTTAACCCTGGACCCTTCCCATGAGCCTGGTCTTTGTCACTGAACCCTCCNTCCCATGAGCCTGGTCTTTGTCACTGAACCCTCCACGTGTGTGGCTGGAATAAACATCTCTGTGGAACCCATGAAAACGCCCTTCCTGCCTCTTTGCTATCTATTCATATTAGCAGCTATCCAGCTTGCTACACAAAGGAATATTCCAGACCATATAGCATCAGGCTCATCCTGTAATGCTGGGGGAACAAGAAGGAAGGGTGGCAGGGGAAGTTCAGACCGGTGACATTTGTCTTCCCAAGTAACCAATAGGTAGGATGAAGCCCTGCTTTCCTGGAGATACCTGAGCACCTGCCTGCCCATGGGAAGTTGTGAAAGAACTCTGAAATTTCTTTGCTTGCTCACAGAGCAGAAGTGAGTGGTTCTGTGGGCTTAGCTGCCTATTGGAATTAAGATACCACTCTACATCTCTCACCTTTGGGTGATTGAATCAACTGGGCAATACATTTACTGTCTTTCTAAATGTCTTCATTACTTTCTATTTTCAATATATTTTGTAAAGCAATTTGAAAAACAATTCGTTCTTTAAGTTTTGGACCAGGAAAAAACTAAAATATATGGCTTAACTGTAGCTACATAAACCAGCTTGGGCAGTGTAGGTTGTCATCAAAATGTTATTGGATAGATTGCTGTAATTATTCCAAGGTCTTGAACAACAAAAAAATGATTCTTTTCCCAATGTGATTTTTTATCATTGATAATCATAGAACAACACATAATAATATGAAACATCATGGTAAATTTGAGCTAAATAGAATATGGATTTTTAGTGTTTTGATAATCTGTATTCAAAAGAAACACTGGAGTGCTGGAGGCAGGAGCTATACAGAAAGTGAGAATACATGAGGGGAGAAATCCTACATTGTGCAGATGAACTGCAGTGACCGTCTTCTATCAGGAGTTCTTGATATTGGTCCCCAAATCACCACCAGTCCAGCTGCATATGTCATCTGAGTGACATTTATTCTTTGTTGGCATCTTCAGTATCTTTGGGCCTGGTCTAGGGAATGAAAGAATGGAAAATACTCTTGTTTTTTGAGAACTGACTTCCTTACAGCCTACAGATGTCCATGGGCCACCTCTTGTAATTACAACTTTGGTGCTGTATTGTATGAGTCACCTCTGTGCAGTCAGCAAATCCCTCCCTGTCTATGAGAGTGGTTCCAGAAACTGTCCTGCACTAAATACAGAGCAAGGACTGAATATCCAGTCCTAGGTAATAAAACCATTTTTTTTTTGTTTCTAGCACTTCATTTAAATTTAAATGATGCAAAAGATAGTCCTTTCCTTGCACAGCTGACTTTTCCATGTCAACTTGAATGATTTTTCCCAGAGATTAATCTAATCTGGAGTTTTTAACTGAAATACCTAATTCCAAAGCCTCCTTGCTCTAGGTTGCCTCCTATTGACTACATGCCACATTGATTTGGAGAGAGGAAACACTGAATCTCTGCTCAAACCTGAACAGACTGATCTGACCTCTTGAAGTGCAGCTACACGAAGACTGTCACTACACGAGGCAGGCAAGCTCTGCATGCATCTCCTGTAGCTCACCAGGCAATGCCACTGACCTGGGAAAACTCCTTATGGGAGTATGGAAAACCTGTCTAAAAACATGCTAGAGGACTGATGTTTTCAGCACCTGTGGATTTTGGAAACCAACAGATACTCATTTTCCCACTAATATTCACCTATCTTCCAGCCCCTAAAGTAAGCTTCTAGATTTTTCTACAGGGTTTACAGGATGAGGTAACATCTTTAATTTGATAGAATTAGAACCTCTGGAAAAAAAAAGTTGCATTGTTAAAACTGAGGCTGTAATCTCATGATATGGAAACAACAGTACTAATTGAAAGTGATTCATTATCATTGCCACTAAACAATAGAAAAAATTGATTTAAGTCATTTGTCAATGACATTCAACACTATATATCCACACTGACTCCATGAAGTACTAGTGACTGTGAATGAACCAAAACAGGGAAGTCACTTGCTTAGGCCAGGAGGTGTCAACACTGACAATATGTAGGTCATGACTACTCTAGTCAATGAAAAAAAGCTAAAAAAGAGAAGTTGTTGTTACAGCAAAATTAGTTTCCAATCATATCAGTGAGAAATTGAATTTTGTTCAAGTAACTAGCAACCATATTTAAATTTAATATTGTAATTTAAAATAAATGTAATCACTGTTTTAGTGAATGGTGACATAAGATTTAATTCATCATATAAATAATTCTGAACAAGTTTGCTTGCTCCCTTGGCACTTGATTTTTACTTTTTTTTTTTCCTAAAATATTCTTCCTTCCAATCTCTTAATGCTGCTCATGGAATTTATGAAAAATATGAATATCATTATGATGGAGGGGGAAGGAGATAATTTTCAAAGACCTAAGTTCATTTATTTATTACTCCAGATCCAAGGAGACAGGTAAACATTTGTTACAGTTTTGGAGTCACCAAAGTTTTTAATATTAAACACATGCTTGAATTGTTTGTTGGATTCCACACCTACACTGAGATCATGTGTAGTTTGGTAACAAGAAAAATGCAGGATTTGTAGAGAAAAGTCTTATATCTTCATGTACTTAGGTACTACATACAGATATTTCACTTTATAAATTTGCAGATTATCTATTGTCTTACAATGTATTAGACTAATAGTACTTGAGAGTTAAATTTCTTTTCTTCTGCTTTTAGATAAGTTTGGTCAGGATTGGAAATTCCTTTTTTCACACTAATACTTTTTTTCCAAAATTTAGCCAGAGCTTTCTTCATTCTTCATGCTTTATTTATCTTATGGTTTTGGTTCAAGTCTTTTGATTCCTAAAAGGTCAATGCACACAATGTCAACCAGATCTGTATGCCCATAAAAAACTTCAGGTGGGTAGAAACTCACAAAAGCCACTACCAATCCCACTGCCCAACACTTGCCTATGTTTCCTGTCTTCCATCACATTGGAAGTTCTCTGGTTTTTGTTCTCTATTTATTTTGCAGGTCCCTTGGGTCAGTGACTATATTTTAGCATTATCTTGCTATAGCACTTAGCGTAATGGAGTCCCAGAAAGTCCAAATTAAATATAAAAACTTTTTTTTCTTGATCTCTCTGGTCAGTACCTTTGATACAGCGATTTCTGAGGGCTGTTCTGAGATACGATTGGATTTCTTAAATTCAATTTACAGATTAACTTAAAGAGAGGAAAATAGCCCATATGCACACACAGTGAAAGAAAGGAGTGTAATTTTTAGTAATTTAATATGGGGAGTTTTTAACAAAGCCTCTTCTGATAATGCTTACGATGTATAAAAAAATACTAAATTGAGTAGTTCTGTTGTGAGTGGCCTGTGACAGCTCTGAGAATCTAGTGTAAATTCTTATGCTGTCATAAAGCACAGCGGCAAGCAATCCCCATATATATATATTAGTAGGTGAATGAATTGACATAATAGCTTTTACTCAATTTCTGCTCCATTTTGCATTATTTTTTCCCTGACAAATGTAAAAATATTGATTGCTACAGTCATTTTTAGAGTATTATACTACTTTGTATTCTTAGTTAATGTGTTAGTATGCAGTGAGCCATGCAGGAGAATGAATACTCTCATCATAACCTTGTTCAAATCTAATTTCCTCTTGAACATTTTGAGGAAAATCCTTAGCTGGGGTAACTACTGTAATTGCACTGGGTTCAGCATATGTCCTTTCATTTATAAATACATGGAAACTCCAGATTCACTTGCATGTGTTATATTACTGAGTATTTTCTTAGCTGCTTGAAGACGAAGCATTTGAGTGACTCAATCCAAACCTAAGAGTAAAATAAAAAGAAAAAAACAAACACAGCTTAATAGTTTCCATGCCTAATGTTTCCTAATGTGTATTTTACCCATTCTGAAGCACAAATGCTGAAATTTACTGTGACTCATTGAAATGCTTTCCTGTAAACAATGCCTTTGATTTGTTCTATTTTTGCACAAAGATATAATTTACTTTTAAAATAATTTTCAGACTGACAGTTTATTGTCATGATGGCATAATAAAGTTATATCTAAGGTGCAGTCTAAAAGACTCTTCTGAAGTTTAGAACTAGCAGATATTGTTTGCCTATTTCATCAGAAAGTTAATGGTCCTGAATTGTCAACTTGCTGACAGGAACACTTTGACACACCCCAACTATTCCCCTCAGGATGCAGGGAAAATAAGTGTGGAATGTGTGCACAGCCAAATTCATCTGCTTTTCCAAAGCTGGAGAGAGTTTGGATTCTCTCTTGCACAGTGGATATGTCTACCCCTAAAACTCTTTCTGAATTACTTGAACCCCACTTGTTTTTTAACTCTTTGTAATACTTCTCATAAAACTCTTAATATAACTTCTGACGTGCACAACGGCATGCAACCACAGGGTAAAAGGTAGGTAAAGTTGAAAAGCTAAGAAAATGTCCTATTACCATAAGCTTTCCATGCTTTTAAAGGAGTGTGATGGAAAATGGAATTTTGCCCAAGAACTCTTCCCTACAAGGCTCGATGTTAAACCAGACTTACAGCTCTAAGTGCATTAAGTATATCGAGTAGACAGTAAAGTAACTGTAGAATACTCTCAGGTTGCTCAGGGCCTGATCCTGCAAACACAAACAGGCACACAGAGCTTTATGAGAGCTAATTTTCCCGTGGAGGTAAATGAAATGACGTGGAAAATGAACTTTCTCCTGTCCATGATTGCATGACTGGATCTTTGATTTTGTACCTTCTAAAATCATGAAGCAATGAAACCAAAGCCACTGAAATAGACTGATTTTCTCTATAATGCAGTATAAAGCAGCTAATAATAGAGATTGCCATGGTGGATGTGAAATATAGGATATATTGGTCTGTTGAATGGATCAATTGGCTTCTTCTACTCTTTCAAGAGTACTGGCAGGGGTCATTTCCCATGTGACAGAGAAATAATTTTCCCCTGGCAAGGAGGACTACAAACATTTGTGTACAGGATGTTCTGTGACTCTGTAGCATCACTGTAGGTTACCAGTAGTCACACTTTTGAGCAAAGCTGTGTGTGCATTATAGGACAATCACTGCCTTACTCTGGCCACGGGAATGCACTGTCCAGTTTGAACTGCTGACAGGCAGAACACAATGGATGGAGCAGAGGCTGAGCAGGCTATACAATATCCATGGTGAGCTACAGCCAGCATCTTCTCAATCTTTCTTTGCAATATTGACCTGGAAAGCCCAGTGTAGGCAGACTGTCATCAAGGACACACAACATGAACCACTTCATCTCTCAGAGCAAAAGGCTTCAAAAACATATTTATCTCAAGGTAGGTCAGGCCAAAGGTCTTTCACCCTCTCTTTTGGAAGCACCATATTTCCTCTGTAACTCCCTGTGCTGTCCTACATGTGCCAGCCCAAGATCAAAGGCTGTCTCTTCTGAGGCTGTAATGCTGCTCTAACCCCATTATTAGGAGTGCTTGAGAGTGCACCTACTGGCAATTTCATGAAAAATTTTGTACCTATAGAAGCAGACAAAATGAGGAGCTCTGGTTAAGCTCAGAGTCTTGAATTTTGCACTTACTGTATTATTTTTTTATCTGTTTGTAACAGTGCCTGAGTATACCCTTTCCATTAACTATAACTTTTGACAAGATGATTTGCTGTTCTCAACAAATGATGACTGACAAGTAAGAACTCCACTTTCCTTTCCCCATCTGTTATATAGTGAACAGCATTTAATGAATAAGAATTCTACCTCACTGGCCAAAATATCATGCCATTAAAAAAATAAAAGCTTTACTAAGAAGTGGCAAAGAAGGCTTATTTCAGGTAGCAAAGAAAGCTGGTAGAAGGTTTCGTCATTTCATAAGTAAAACTACCTTATAAAATGACAAATATTTTACAGCATGGAGAAAAACTCTCAGCTAAATCTAGAAACTACTGCCACTTTCAACAATTTTTCTTCAATCAGCAGAATAAACTACATTTAACTAGCTCTTAGTCATGAAATAGCACAACACAAAGAGGAAAACTCAAATCAGAAAATACAAGTATAGTTTCCTGTCTACAAAAAAAAGGTTCCAAAGCATTCATCATAAAATTGTTAAGTTCATACATTTTAAGACTAGAAAATAACATAAAAAAGGAAGAGTAGTAACTGAAATATTGATTAATTACCCACCAGGAATCCACTGAAAATTAAAAACTTAATTTCTAGGAATCTATCCATATGTGAAAGTAAAAAATAAGCCTTAAAAAAGCATCATCTGTGTTTTTCAAATGGTGAATTACTAGCTATAATCAGTAGGAACACTTCCAAACTGAAACAAATCCTGATGTCATTGAAAATGATTTTTTTCCGGTGAGTAAATATTTAACTGTTAAAAGACAAAACCACTCTACCAGATCCTATTCATCAATGCTAATTTTAGTGAAACTCTGGAAAGATGAAAGACTGCTTCTAGTCTTTCGAAGTCAACTAGATGCAACTGTTGAATTGAAAAAGAGCAAGAGATTGAGATAATCAAGTGGGGTGCACCACAAAAATATCATAAGCTTATAAAAAAAATTACTTGAGAAGGAAATATTATTCTGTGAAGTTGATGACAGCTGTTTTTCTTTAAACTGAAATTATGGTAGATATCATCCCAGTACAAAAAATATCAGTATTTTATAGCACTTAGAATATAATCAACTTAGTTACAAGGATGAAAAATAATAATCTAGTCAAACAAATATTTCTGCCCTGTAAATATCACTTATGCTGCAGCATACTATAGAGGAGAAAATAAAAAATGGCAGCAGTAATAGAGCAATTTAGTCAAGCTAAGGGGAAAAAAAAGTAAAAATCCATCATGATTTTATAACCTCACAGGAAATTCTGATTATTTCTTATAATGAAACTTACTTTTGTATTCAAAGATACATATGCTGCTACAGTGATGTTTTAAAAACATGCCTTTTCACGCTGGTTTTTATGTTACCTGCATGAAACGTTACATTCCTTGATAATCTTACCCTACAGTCTTTCTTTCTTAGTGGGTTTGATATTGACTTTCAAAATCTTATTCACCAGTGATTTCAGTCTGAGTACAATCTCTGCATATGAGTAATAAAATACCATGTGCAAAAAGGATTCATCTCGCACCCTTTGATCCTTCTTACTCACTGCGAGTCATGAAAGATTTATTACAATAACCCAAACTCAGTTTACTTATAATCACCCTTAAAAACACACAGCTGGTAACTGGGACACTTTGGTTTTCTCCATTTAATATGCAATTTCTTCTTCTTCAGAAAGCATCTGCTAATGCCCACTGATGGAAGGATGTCATACTGAGTTATGAACAGCCACTCTAGCCATTTCAAAACTAGCCACACTGATGCCTTGAAAAGACATGGAGAGGACATTATATTATTAGGAAAGGTAGCCGCTTGCATTTGTCAGCAGTCTTACACCTTATGATCCAGAGGTTTAGCAAATGAGAGATGTTACAAGTAAGAACTGAAATTACAAGGTCTCTTTGCAGAAGGATTGCCTACAAAACACAAGATTAGGGTCTGACATTTGCTCTGTAGCTACATTCAGCAGAAAATATGTGCAAAAGAAAAAAAAAATTTAGTATGTATCTCGATATTAGAAAACTGAGAAATGTTGACCTGATAATATTCACTGACAAATCAGTGCTTCCCAATTCCCCTTTCTGACTATTCAGAAATAGTCATGCAGCAAAATATTCTCCTCTGAAATGTCAGCACTCTCAATGACATCAGAAGACACATCTTCATCAGTGTCATAGGTATGTGTAAGTACACAGGCTAAAGGGTGGCTGTAACTTAACTTCTGAATTTCCCTTTTATATACTAACCTTTTCCTGGTGTAATTAAAAAAAATCCCATCTTGGAGGCTGAAATTCATTTTCAGGATTGATGACTGGTTTTTAAATTGGTCTATTCATAATTCTACTTCTTTTAAGTGGGGTGAATATTTGAACATGTTGATTATGAAAGCTTTTTATCCTTTGCAGCAGAAATTCCAACTTGTTATCCAAGATCTCTAAATATCCTGTTTTCTTAGTTTGCAAATCTCAAGAAGTTTCACTGAATGCAGGCTTTACAAAGGTAGGGTTTCTTTGATTTTTATTTAATTCATGTCAGGTACAAAAGCATATTGCACAAAGCTAAAAAAATGCTTTTAAATGCACAGAAGATATGAATCAGTAAGATTTCTTGTCTGCTAGCCCAGCACTCATATTTATTTTGCTTTTTAGACAGCAAGACCAGTAATTGGACAGTATATGAAAACATAGGGAAACGTGCAGTTAAAAACTATAGAATTTTCATATGAAGTTACTCATTATCAAGTATCTTTATTTGACACCTATAACCTTGTCTTTTAAAAGTTTTTAGGTCACTTCCTCTAAACTCTCCATAAGTATTTATCAGATGCAATCTGTTGCAGCAAGTTCATGATATTGATCTCCCTTGATGTGTTTTAATCCTTTGCTATGTGTTAAATTTCTTACATATGTGTAAGTCCTCTTTCAATTCCTTTAGTCACAAGTGCAGCAGCATGCCTGATATCAACGTGCAGCAGCCAAGAAAATGTTGTCAATATGTAGAATATTAAAGTCTGACTGAAGCTACACCATACCCAGTGATTTCAGTAGGACAATATTTCCTACCTTATTTCTCACCATTTTCTACAAATATTTGGATGTTAAAAATTAAAATTGATATACCAAAACACATATCTTGTTTTCTTCTCCCTCCAGAGTCTGGGATTTTCCTCTTCTTTGAGGTCTGTTTGTTTGTTTAGGGATTTATGTTTGGTTTTTTTGTTGTTGTTTTGTTTTTAGGAAGAATTTTGCAGTACCAACTTAGACATGTGAAGGGCTCAACAATGAAAAGAATGCCGTTCTCAGCTAAACACTCCATTTTGTTCTTTTCAGCTTTAAAGATGACATGGGCTTTAGTTGCAAAATCAGCTGGGCTCTTTGTATCCACCTATTATCACCAGATGAACACAATATTATTTAAACTGAGACTGCAAACAAATACTGTCTC
>VZTN01036682.1:519-32174 GCA_013400515.1 Erpornis zantholeuca
AGGGAAAAAGACATAGGATCTTGGCCTCATGCCTTAATGATGCATTATCCCACAGTAATGAGGGCATCAGTAAAAGAAGAATGGTACCAGGAAGCCAATTCTCTGTCTTTAATAAATGTGTTTTTTCAAGTTGTAAGGACATCTAAGCAGAGCAGTGGGGTTTCAGACTCAAACATTTCTCATTTTTTCTTTTTTAAAATGAGGAAAACCTTTTCTCAAAAGTTATTTGCACTTGAGAATGATGACAAAACAGATGATTATGTTTGTTTAAATGTTGTCAGTCTGACAAGAACAAAGCCTGTTTGAAAAATACAAGTCCTTTTTTCCTCTCCACATGAACAGTTTGAGCAAAGGAATCTGGCACTGGAAAGAATGTGCCAAGACCCACTCACAGAAGCTATTATTTATATAGTACAATATGCTCATATCATCAAGACCTTGCTCTCTGAAATATACACCTCAGCTTGAAAACTGTCAGTATCTACAAGAAATGGGATGTTAAAAAAAAAAATAAAGTGATACCTACTGTTCAAGCATTGCTGTTTCATTAATATATCTTCATCAAGGAGAAATACTAATTTATAACTAGGAAATAATTAGCATCTTCCAGACAGACTTTTACTATCATCAAGCTATAGCAGAGGTATAGTTTTGTTTGCATGTTCTCTGAATCCAATTGCAAGTAAATGACAGTGTCTACTGTCTCCAAAGAACAGGAAGCTCTCACTATTCAGTTTATTGTATTTGGACAGGAAGCTGCTGTTTAAATAACAACATTAAACCTACAGCATTTTCTTGGTATGATTATTTCTACCATTTCTATTGTTCATTTAGATTGTGTTCCAAAGGTCTAAGAGTAAACCACAAAACATAGCATATGATGAAAATTTAAAGTAATTCAAGAGCATTTTCAATCTCAAGATGCAGTAGCTTTCTTGAATTATCTTTCTCAAAGGAGGAAAATAAAATATTTAGAAAAAAATCCTGGCCAATCAGTGACAACCTAAACTTCTTCTGACAAGGCATCTATACCTATATCTATACCTCTATCCATCTATACAATATTTTTAATTAAAGTGGGCTTCTTTTCTAAGTCTTTCTAAGTAGATAGAGCTCCACTGGTGAATTCAGTCATTTGTCAATGCCAACAGCTGTTCTGGGACCATCTTCTGTTAGGTATATAGACTTATACTTGCATATATTTATTCATTTACTTATTCATTTATTTATTAAGAGAAAAATAGAAATTGATGCAATAAACTGCAGTTGGGGTAGACTACCATTCTTTAGAGGGATTCCTAGAATTACGTTGGAAAAGGCTGCAGGTTGCAGTAGTGAAGAGGGAGAAGAGAACATCACAAGATGGATAAAAGGGTAAGTCAGGAGCCAGAGCCTCAGCTGTGTCAAATTACTGTGGCTTCGTTGATTTCTGTAACCCTCCAGCCTTTCTACAGCAATATCTTTTATCTCAATAATCAAGCAAGGCACGACAGAAACACAACTCCATGAGAATGGAGTCCGAGAAGGCAAGAAAAGGAGCAAACTACAACTTTTAAATTCCATAACTCTTCACCCCAGCCTCAGGAATATAGTGAGGACTGAGACAATTTCATAACAGGATGGGGATGTCACATTCAATTTTTATTTGGAATCTAAACTCAGACAGTAGTAGAAATAATTTTCTTAATGAGTCCTGTTTAGTGGTATTGTCTTCTTTGAGAATCACAGAACTTGACACCTCTCTAGCCCAAATCTAAATCTCTAGTTTTGAACAAAAAAAGTCACCTTTTAGGCATCCCTCTATACACATTTCATGACTATTTTATTCTTTGAAAGTAGAACTATTTAAAGAATTTCACCCTTCCACTGCATGGAATATTTTGTAAATTATGATCAGGTTAAAAAATGTTGCAACTGACAGCTTAAATTAGTTTTTGTGGATTTTACTATGGTTAAGAAAAAGCATTCCATTAACACCCTTCACACTTTACAGTGGGGATGAAGCAGAGTTAAATATTCTCTGAAGATGCTGTCCAAAAATACTCCAAGGGAAGAGAAAGCCAAGTGATGGAACAAACCAAGAAATGCTGCAGTTACACAGGGGAATGCTGTGATCTTTATGTTTTCAGAGAGTTCAAAGCAACAGAACCAGCTCAGCTGGACAGGATTCAGCCTTGTTCTGCCCTCCCTGCATAATAAGGAGACCTCTCACCTTCACATATTTATGTTTGGAAGCACAGATGGGTTCTTCAAGGTAAAAAAACCTCTTGATGTCCAAATAGCCACCAAAGCTTTCTCTTTCCTTTTCTTTTGCTTTTCCTTTTCTTTCACCAAATGAGCCTGCCCCATCTTGACCAGTCCCTCACCCTGGAATCTATAGTATTTGCTATTTTCAGATCACTATTTGAATAAAATTAAAGTTTTATCACTATAATACAGTAAGGCAAAACCGAGCTGGTGACATTTTGTAAGAGAACAAGAGCCTTTTAACATCTGCCGAAGAAAAAAGAAATAAAAAACATTTGTACTTTCACTGGTTCCTTCTCTTTGTTTTAGGCCATGGCATTGTTTTATTTAATGTTTTTTTTTCAGGAGAATGTTACCCAACCTGCTTACTACAGTGATTGACACAGAACTGGTCAGTGAGGGAAAGATTTAAGTGCTCTGCAAATGAAGCTGTTCAGTGAGCAGCAAGCGTAAGCAAATGGGAAATGGTGTGTGTGGAAAGAGAGCTCAGAGACGAGAACAAAGGAGGAAGGAGGCAGTTTGGGGAGCTCAGAATGAGATGCCCCATGTTTAATGCCCCTTCATACCTTTTTAAATAAGTGCATAAATGTCTATCTAATTAAAATAAGTAGATTCAAAATAAGTAATAACATGTGCAATGAAAACTTTGTTGAACATCTACTTCTTATGCATATGAAAATGTTGGCCATATGTACATAATTCTTTTACAATTAGATATCTAGTTACAAAAATACTACATTTTAACAGTGTAGTGATAGTGGAAAGAGAGTCTCACAGTAATATCTAATACTTGTCTAACATTTGCTGACCTCTAAAATGTAGGATTAACTAAAAGTTCTTTTTAAAAGACCATTGAAATTATTAATGCATTTTGTTTATACCCAACCAAGATACTGTGTTTCCACATCTGGAATGGGGCCAGAATCCTCTTCTCTGCTTTATTGTTTTCTAACTTCATTGGTGCTCTGAGACACAGCATCCAGTTAATGACAGATAATTCTTCAAAGTGCTCAGCTGGGTGAAGGTGCATTTCCACCTTCAGCAGTGTCTGAAACAGGCAAGGAATCCTTTTCTGCCCTGCTAAGGCGATGTTTTGGCACCTCTGGCATCATACTGAAGCACTGATACAGAGTCACCCATATCATGTGATTCTTCTCATGCTTCATGGTACCTCTTACTTGTGTAAGAAAATGCAATCTCCCAGAAAAAAATCTTGACATAGCTGGTGGGGGGAGGGTTGGGGGGCAGGGGGTAGTCCTGCCAATAAAGACTTTCCCCAGTAGTTAGTGAAGAGGATCAAAAGAGAAGATGAAATAAACCTTTGGGGTTTTTTAACTGTACAGAAACATCTTGTTTGTATGCTTTTCTGCTTTCTCTCTTAGTCTCTGACTTCAGTAGTAGGCAGTGAGACCCAACACAGAGATCTGTAGAGCGAAGGCATTGGTGCTGAGGAGCTGATGTAAACACTGTGCTTGTTTGGGTTGTTCCTTTTACCTTGAAGTGACCACTTTTTGGAGATGAGAATGCAATAAGTGTGCTTCTGGAACACATCTTGTTAAGCCAGACCCAAAAAGTGCCTTGGGACTGCTCTGTCATGAAGCAAAGCTCAGTAAATGATGGCTATTAAGACATTAAATCCAGAAGTATGTGTCAGATTAGAGTGAGAAAGCTAAAGGAAGTGTGACCACAGCCTGCACAGCTGGTGTACAGGGGCAGCAGACCACAGGCACTCTCTGAGCTTTTCCTGGTTATCCAACTTAGCTTTCTAATTCAGATAAGTGAAGTCAGGATGATCAGGAGCAGTTCTCAACCTTTCCTAACCTTAACTGCAAACCTGTGACTCCTCTATTACAGTGAAGAAACAGCTATGCCTTAGTCAGGAAATAAGGTAGGTGGTCTGAATTTGGGCCCCCTCATCCTTGTCCAGCAGAGCACAGCTCTGGAAAACTCGTATGCTTCAGTTGTTCAGGTAGCTTTAGAACATGCCGGGGTAAAATGCTAGTAAAAGTATCCCTGCAAAGGGATTTTTCTTCTGATAAAATATGTAGCTAATAGTAGATGTAAAGGCAGTGAGCCTCTAGTTGAAAGAAAGTGCCTCCTCCCCCTTGGACTTTCTCCAGCTCACAAATCTCCATCTGCTAATTGGCCTTAATCCACAGAAAAGAAAGTCTTCATAGAACATGGAAAATACTGAAATGATGCATTGATCCATTTTCATGTTTTAAGGCAAAAAATGTATTTCTTTAACCTGGAAAACTAGGTAATTGAACCAGTAGCTTTAAAACTAAAACCAGAAGTTAGTGGGAGGAATTTAACAAAAAGGGGATTGGGGAGTCAAGTTAAGAAACATGACTATTAAGTAATAAAAATTTTTTTTGCTCAGCAAATGTACACATTGTAAAATAATCAAAATCAGCCCTCCCTCAACAATAGGAGCTGGTAAAATAAAGACACAGCTAATATGTTTTCCATACCTTCTTATTCTGCAATTAATGCCATTTTTTTGCTATGTTAGAGCAAGTCCTTCTGCATGAACACAAGTTGTTCTTTGAACCAAATCCCTCAGGTTTTCAGTTATAAAAAAAACCCTGATAAGAATAAAATATAAAAAAGCCCTTTAGGGACTTTTAAGCCAGAATGAAAATTGTAGCTTGCCCTGCCTCAGAATTTTCCACTCATTTTCCTTTCATATAAAGCCTGAGCTTCATCAATAAAACTAAATGATAATAACAGATTAGTCAAGACACTTCTCGACAAAACCTCTCCCATTAACACACTAAACTCCACTCCCACAGAATTAAAAGATTAAAAATAAACTAATTACCCTTACTTTAGCATCCTAAGTAACTGGTTCCAGCCACCTGGCTCACAGCTGCTATGGAAACTATTCAATTAATCAAAAGAAGTTTGCTTTTCTTCCTGATTATTTAAAGAAAAAGGGAAAGGAATGAAAACCTCCACACATGCAGTAGGGAAAACCTCACCCTTCTGAAATATTCCAGACAGATTTTAATCAGTCCAAAATATTAACATATGAGTAGTATTATGGTAGAGAAGTAAGCATTTATAATAAAACGGTGAGAAACTTTTACTCTCTTCTCTGGCTTCCTAACATCATGATAAGAACATCTGGTACAAGAGTTTGTCCTTTGTTTAGTGTTTGGTGAAAAGCAGACTGAAGGAATGATAACTTCAGCTGTCTCTTGCTCCATTTCCATCACATTGGTGAAGACAAATGTGTGTTGCATTCCTAACAAACATCCCAACCTCTGTGTGAAAGTTCTGCACAGACAAATTGTAAGTTTGTTGACACATAGTCACAGGAGGAGGAAAGGTTATGTGTACAAACATGTCTTGCCCAAACCTGTGACTTTCTGGGAGATTAAGATTGAAATGCTAATTTAATATTGTCCAGAATTTTCAAGAGGAAATTCAGTAGTAAACCCCTCACAGGGCCCTTGAAAAGCCAAATCTGAATTTCCTTTAACTATACAAATTCAATGACTTATTATAAGAATGATCTGTCAAACCTTACCCCTGGTTTCAATGAAGCGTAAAATTATAATATTATAGGAAAAAAACCCCAAAATGTGAAATGAGATAGAAATTGGGTAACTAGTGTAGTCCAAATATAGATCTCAATAATTAATCAAGTGGAAATGTTTCTCACTTTGCCCTGCAGTCCTATGGATTAGGTCCAACTACTTTTTTGTTTTAGATAATTTAACCTCTGATGAGAGAGACTCTTTACAAGGTCATGTAGGAAAAGGAGAATGACTTCAAACAGAGAGAGAGTAAGTTTTGATTAGATATTAGGATAGAATTCTTCACTGTGAGGGTGGTGAGGCACTGGCTCAGGTTGCCCAGAGGACTGGATGCTCCATGCTTGGAAGTGTTCAAGGCCAGGGAGAATGGGGCAGGTGGAAGGTGGAAGGTGGAAGGTGGAAGGTGTCCTTGCTCATGGCAGGGGCATTGGAATTAGATGATCTTTGAGGCCCCTTCCAAGCCAAGTTTTTCCATGATTCTATGATTCCACGAACTAAGAATAAATATGATATCAGTACTTTTTACTTTGGTAAGCAGCAAAAAATATAGGAAAATTTTTTCTGTTAACCAGATAGCCCTACAGACATACACTTGGTAAACTAAGCTTGTTAAAATAAATTGTTCTTTAATGCATTCAAGTACAAAATTCATAATTATGCCCAGAAAATGAAAGATATGTCTACAGAATTTTCAGAGAAGAGAGAGGTGAAGGCACAAGCCTGACACAGATTAATATCACCAAAAAATAACTATCTGAGAATGTAGTATCTCTATCAAAACAAGGGAGATTTATCTTCAGGGGCCAGTTCACTTATCTCTTTTACAAACCTGTCCCATAACAGAGTGAATCATCTTTTGAAAATGTCTGGTTACACTATTCCCAATAGAGATGGAAGTAAACTTTTTAAACTGCCTGTCGTTTCTTGGGTAAGAATACAATCAGGGTGGGTTCAGACCCCCAAGAAAGACCTGTCTTACACTGGTGTGTCTGTGTCCTTCCAATTGTTTCCATTTTGGACATTTTCTTGATTTTTCATTCTTTATTCACGTTCTTGTAAAAAGGGATACTGAAGAGCTTGGAGCATCACAGTGAACTAGCAGCTAAATACAGGTTCTCATGTGAAGCTAGGGCCAAAAAGACCAATGTAATTCATAGTTTCCTAAGCCAAAAGCCAGTGAATGGGAATGATGTATGGAAGAATCTCTTTGTTCCTCTATAAACGACTGGTGGAAGCAGCATGAATCTAATTTTTTATAATTTTCAGAAGAAAGCTGAAAAATCAGAGATGATAGAGAGTAACAACATTCTGACTGAAAGTCTAGAGGAAATATGTTTTAGCAAAAGATGCAGAGATCAATTTAACCTAGTGAAAAGACTGAGATGAATATTAGTAACAATGTGTAACATGTTTCTGTGAGGGAGATACCATATACTAAAAGGACCATGTGATGCAATGTTTTCATTTTTTTCTTGAACTTGATGNCCACTGAGGCAGGAGCCTCTGTACCCCCAGGGTGTAACTTTGAAGGCCTTTCAAATGAATATCTACCTTTATTCCCTTATTCTTGTTTGGTCTCTGTTTTTAGGTACCCATTTAAGTCATCAAACTCTTCTGAATACAGATATGCAGTGCAGCCCTGCCAGTGTAGAAATGCTGTAATGTACTAAATAAGATAAAAAATATATGATTATATTGATCTTGAGCAAAGAGGTATTATGTGTGCCTTATGCATCGTTGGGAGGTTCTGGGAACAAAGAGCAACATGCTTCTGGTTTGGCAATAGTAGTTATGTGGGTTAATCTGGCTGGATACCTTTGTATATAATAAAAATTGAAACAAAAACATCCAAATGGAAACAAGCAAATAGTCCATTTCACACTGATGTATTCACTTCAGTTTGTGCGAGCTGTTGGAGCTAACCATGTAGCCAATAAATGTTAAGATGAGAAGTGCTCAGGAACACAAAGAGAATAGTAGCAGATTTTCAAATATTTATGTTTTCATCTTAGGTTTGTTTTCCTCTTTCAAACTATCAAATAGCATGAGTCTGCTTTAAAAAGGGATCTCCATTCCAGCAAAAATGTTTAAATCTTTCAAACTAGAGACTTAAATGCACTTTCCTTTTGGATTATTTTTTGTAGTTTTCATAACTGGCATTCCACTGGGACCAGTATGTCTGCTGGCTGTAGGTAGGTAATGGTCCCACAAGGATATGCTTTGCTCTCTTCAAATAAATATAGGCATACATTAGATGGAAAAGCATCCTGGGAAGAATTTGCTTCTCAGTTTGTCAACATTGCATGTAACCAGACATTATTATTGGTTATTTGTATTACAGTAGTGTGTAGGGATACTGAGGCTGCATTGTAGCAGTAGAAGATCACACAGCAAAATATAGTCTCTCCAACTGGAAGTCTTTCACAAAACTCTTAAATATGGGAAAGGAATTAACAGCTGAGGGAAGTGAAGTAACTTGCAGAAGGTCACACAACAGATCAGAATCAGAGCTACTGAGGAAGTCCAAGATTGCTGATTCCCTTTGTATCAGGCTGTTGAAACAGTCCAAGGAAAGATGACTTTCTATCCCTGCTGGGTGTAAATATAGATACTCTGTCCAGATGAGCAGCTGGCAGAAATCAACCAAACCCCACTGAAGTCAAGAGAAATTAATTTATTTATACCACTTATAATTCGCTATAGGGTTTTTCATCAGAATTTATGAATTGAACTCAAGGAAACTAAAAATTTAAGAAGAACATAAAAATCATAATGCAATAACAGTATTAAAACAAAAAGAAAAATATTCTGGGAAAGCATAGAACAAATGGGAGATCTGATTTAAAATAAGCTGTGGCTGATGGGGTGAGCTCAAAGGGAGTCTCCAGAGCCTCCAGAGGCCTTCTTTTTACATTTAGTACCCACTTGAGTCTTCTCTCAGGGATTGCTCATCCCTTTTTCAAACACTGATAAATCAACCCTGCCAGACACCACTCATCCCATGGGAACCTCAAACACCAAAATTTTTTGTTGTTTTAGAAGAGGTTTGATACCACCACAGAGCAAGTATATTTTTTAAAAATTTTCCCAGGATCTCCCCTGTTCTGAGCTACCAGGTCTCCACTATATCATCATCTTAAATTATACACCTCTCTTTACTACCACTATTCTCTGTGTATTTCTAAGGACCAAAGCAGAAAATACAGGGCTGTAAGCCAATAACCTGAGAGCCTCCAGTTGGCAAGTCTTCAGCAGGCAGTTCAGCTCACCTTCTTCATGCTGGTGGGAAGTTCTGTGACAGCTTTTTATGCCTGAAATCACTTCCTGCTCAGTTTTGGATCAGTCAGAGCTTTGAAAGATAGCTGGGTTTAGCTGAGTGGTGTTTTACCTTTCCTTATGTATCTCCTGTTTATAACCTTGAAAACACCCNATATATCTCCTGGTTTATAACCTTGAAAACCCCCAAAACAAAACAATCTCCCAAAACCTGACAAAGCAACCAAGCAAACAACCCAAAATCCCCAACTCTCAAAAATACCCCAGTAACAGAAAAAGGTTTTTTTCATTCTCACTAATCCAGCTAGATAAATTGCACCTACCTACTTGTAGAATAAGAAAGGTCATGAAGAAGCTGTGCTACTTTGCAACTCAAACCATGCACAGCACCTCACTTCTAGATGCTGGTCCAAAAAAAGTAGATATAAAACCTAGAGCCTGCAGCATGTGTTTGATGGAGGAATTGCTAGGATATACAAACACCTAATCTATCTCCCTGCCCATAGTGAACCAGTCCTTGTAGATCAATGAACCAAAACCTCCAGGAGTTCCCAGGTTATTTACTCTTGTGCTTGTTGCAGCATGACACTGCTTATATATAACTTCTAATATTTTTCCTCTGAGTTTTGGCCACTCTAACTGATTTCACAGTCCAGGCTAGCATGGCATGAGGTGATGCCTACAAGTTGACTAGACATTGCACCATAATAGTAACTGTACAAGTTGGCACAGCACAATAAACAAAAGGAGATAAAAATGTTGGGATAAAGCAGTGCCTTAATTCCCAGGCTGCTTATCCCACATGCAAGCTAAAAGGAAAATTCCCTGGCAATTCTGTTCCCAATCTAACTTTTGGGAGGTAAAAAAATTATGGTCTCCTGCCAGCTCTGCCTAATTTGTAGTATCAGACCCTGAGAGAAGATGACAGCTGCAGACGGTGTGGAAGAAAAGCCACCTTGCAACATATTTTGTCAAGTTGCAGTCTCTGGCACTGGCCCAGAGCCGGTATTGCTGGAGACATGATGAAGTGTGAAAAGTCCTGGCAGGCATTTTAGACAAATAAAAGATGGGAGGCAAGGGAAAATCAGGACCAAGAGAGATTAATATTTGTGAGGTTTATAGCAGAAGAGGGAAAACAATAGGAAGTAAAAAAACCTCCACAGGGGATTTATTGCAACAGCAACAGATTAAAACCAGGATGGACCTGAAGAGGAAGCTTATTTTTTCCAGCTGGACATTCACCTGAGAGCAGAGATCAGGTTGTGAACAGCAGTCTGAGAAAAGTAAATAGGCAATAATGAGAGAATTTGCAGCCTGAAAATGTGAAAAAGTTCAATGTGACAGTGTTTAGAGAGGGAAAAATGGTGGAGTGCAGGATTTCTAAGCTGGGAATGGTAATGGCACCATGAAACTGTGCATTTACTATGGGAGATAACTGCAGCCTTGCTCTTGTGTGTATAGGTTGGTGGTGTCCTAGATGCACGAGGAGGTGGAAGTTGCTTGTCACTCCTTCCCTTCAGTTCTGGTTCCCTCAGAAAGAACTGAGGGGAGGGAGAAACCTTCGCAAGGAGCTTTATCTGGGGGATCAGGGATGATCATAAGGAGATGCTAGATGGCAGCACAAAGGTGGAGTCACTGCCTGGCTCCACCGGTCAGACCTGCTGGGTGGTGGGGTTTGTTTGATCTGCTGGAGATCTCCTGCATCCACATAGACAAACCATCATCCAGGGAAAACACAAAACCATTTGGAATAAATTAAAAAAACCCCAAAACCCAACAGAGCAGGAGAGAAGGGCCCATAGGTGGAATGAAATGTACAAATTTCATAACAAAACCCAGAAGGTGTTCATGTCTCCTGGTATACAGTAAATTTCTGGATTGCATTCCTATGAAAATTCTAGTAACCTCTGTCTGTCCAGTTTATTATATCAAAGGTTGACACTTTGGATGAATTTTGTTGCTCATGGACCACCAGCTATGAGAAGAAATGTAGTGCTATTTTTGTCATGTCTAGCAAAATAAAATACTTTTTTTTCCATTATAGTCTTCTCAGGAAAAGCGTATCCATTTCTTAACTGTGAAATGCATCACTGGTGGACCACAGAGCAGCTATTTTTAGGTGATGAAACAGAAGTAACCAGTGGAACACAATTCTCTCTAGTGAGGTACAGATACAGTGCATCAACAGCAACCTAGAGAGACCAAGCAGCGACATCCTGCTCCTGTTATGGAGGACTAAGTATAGAGCACCAGGACATGGCTCTGACAAAAGAGACGGGAGAATAAAGATAATTACATGGCAAAGTCAAAAAGAGTTGTCTGGGTAGTTGCCCCAGTTNCCATTCTGATTCCTTTCTTCTCAGGAGTCATCTCTATTTGTGTCTTTTATCCCTGTTATTTTTAAGTCCCTGAGTACAGTACTATTTGATTTCATCAATTTTTCCTGTGGAGGCATTTTGTCTCAGCTTTGTCTATCTGCTACTGACAGAGAGGTGTTGGAAGGATAAATAAGACAGGCTTTTAAGATGGCAAATTATATCCTAGTCCCTGACTTGGAAATATTTTTTTTTCTCTTCTTTCTCCTCTACCAGAATGTACAGGGAGTCTGGGGTAATACGCCTGGCTAGAACAACTTGATTCCACTCAGAAAAATGGGAGCTTTTCAGGAGCACAGTGTGAAAAGTCTTAAGCTCTTCTTCTGACCCTGGCAGATCTCTATGACACCTTCCTAAAATTGCAGGAAACTTTTTCTTTTGGACTTTCCCATAACTACACTATATCTGTAGCTTGTTGCTGTGGGTTTGAGAGAATATTGGGACACATTTTTACACAGAGATGGAAGATTTTTCATGCCTTCAGGTACTCTGGGTGGCTAAAAAGCCTCTTTCAGTACACTTTTCTTGGTATTTTAATTGCAGTGTTTTGGAATTCATTTCTGTTTCAAGTGTCACTGGCATGAAAAAACCCTTCATTTCTAGCATGTTGTTGAAGCAGTATAAAGATGAGAGCTCTTCACTTCTGCCAGGAAGACTTGCTGATAGGCTGAAGGTATTGAGGACCAAAAAATATAACCCTCCCTCTCTTTAAGGCTTCAATGGAGAAATTAATGCTAGGTCAAGATGGGGTAACAAAATTGATGAAATGCATGAAATAAAGGTTGAAGCAATTTATTGTGGTAACAATGTACATTTTCTGGTAGGAAAAGGCTTGACTATTCTGTTTGTCCTTGCTGCTTATTCTATGAGTTAACATAATACTTTGGAGACGTTATTTTATATATATATATACAGAAAAATATAAAATTTATATATATATATAATTTTTACATAATTTAATATATACTGTCTGGTCTCAAGAAAACCATGGATCACATGATTTTTCCTTAGACATCCTGACTTATGATGTATATATATGCTTGAGGAAATAGCTTTTCTTACCATCCTCATGTTCTTGACTTGATTGTCCTATATCAAATAATTTGGAAAAGGAAGAAATTAATTTCCCTAGAGCAGTGAAGAAGAGCAAGAGTAATGGAGCAGGCAAAGTGAACCAGTAAAACCAGGATGAGATCACAATACCGTGTCAGGTTTGCTGTTATGCCAGTTGTTACATACCTGACACTTCAGAACACCTTTGCCATGCAGATATTTATGTCTACTGCTCATCTTCAACAAAGGTTTGTCCCTCATGTCTGTGCAGACCCACTTGAAGTCAGAGAGTGCCTCAAGCCTATAGTTCTACCTGAATGGATCTTCTAGCAGGGTGGTATCCTGGGTTTCTCATGTTGTGCCATGAGTGATGCAATGATGTTGTAACAGTCATGCCTTTACAAATTACTCAAAATCAAGAGTCCAGTGAAGTGGAAAGATGTGCAGTAACTAGAGGTCTCCCTAGGGACTAGAGATTTACTTACACACACCTCACATTTATCTTATATGTTTTCCTTGGCAAATAGTTTTATTTTTTTGTGTGCACACTATTCCACCCTATATGAAAAGATATTAATTTCCTTTGTTAAGTATTCTGTGAACATAAAGTTACTGAAAGTGTGAGAGGTTCCTACTGTGATAGGGGCCATATGTAAATCTCATTGTAAGTCCATACAGACTGTGGTCTGTGTCTCTCACTGAGTTCAATTGCAGTCATAAGCTTCAGAAGAAAAGGAAAGCTTTGTCTGGTCTGCTGTTTCAGCCTTGTTTATGTATTATGCATATCCACAATTCCACAAGTCTCTTTACAGCTTAGATTTAGACTTCTATGGTTTTCTCTTATGGAGTTCCCTGCAGCACAGAAAGGGTTTGTCCCTACCAATGGCACAGGAAAGATGGTACAATCAGATGGAAAACAGGACTTAAGGACTTGGAGTAGGTCCTGATAAATCGAGCTGGATCAAAGAGTGGGATCTCAAGAAACAATTCAGAGAATTCCCACAAGACAGGAGACAGAAAGAGAGAGTAACAATTTCTAGGCATCTTGAATTCTTCTCTTAGCAATGAAGGGTTTAGGTAGAAGGGTAGAGCAAGCTCAGAAGTGCCTATGAGCCCTCCTCCACCTGCTTCTTTTTCACATGGCAGCTTCTCAGATAACCTGCAATTGCACTGCCTGCATCTGCACTTGGGCATGCCTACTATTGCACCAGCCTGTTTACTGACATGGTGCTGACACAGGAATTTGAGCACAGAGGATTTCTCATGCATCACAGGATGGGACTCTGATTTTTATTAAAGTCATTTGTTCTTTGGTTGTCCTGCAGGTTGCCCTGGGTCATACCATGCATCAGTGGTATCATAAGTACATCAATCAGGTACTTACATTACTGTAATATTACCTTATTGCTATTATTGGTTTGGTTTTTTTTTCCCATGACAGATTCCCCTCTTCTACAAATGTATCCAATGCTTCCATATATGTAAGATAAAATGAGAATGTGGGGTTTTTTTCAGATATTTTTGGACACGTGCATAGCCACACCAAAATATGGGGTAGAATGTCACATTGCCTTTGTGTGCTTTTCTTTGATTTAATGTCCTTTCAAGACTAAGTAAGACCATTGAACTAAAAATGAATACGATAGGCACCTGAACATCTATTTGAGTATGAGAGATGGCATTATAGGATGGACATTTTTCTTCCCTTTTTCACAGGGAATTCTCCCGGTAATACTAACTTAAGTAGCTCACAAGGGTGTTGTGCAGATTAATTAAGTGCTAAGTATTATTAAGCAGACTGAAAACCTAATAAAGTTTAAGTTGAACTTTTGAACCTACACTGTTCATGTGAGTGCTAAATTAGCTAAACGAGCTTACATAATATTGCGGTATCCAGATGAAACAACCACGGTGAATTTAGGTATGTAAATGTAATTACTTGGCTTGGAATTCGGCCAAAACACCATAGACAGAGTACTAACCATGCTCTTATAAAAGCAACTGCAGTTTTTTAACTACTAGAGTAGCATACATCTTACTCTAGATGGATTTTTAAATCACAGGTGATTGGACTAGAAATGACTGAAATAATATTTTTCAGATTTTCACAAATCAATCTCAAAAGAAACACCTGATTAGAAGCCTGATTCTGATTAGAAGCCAGTTTTTTGGTTTTTTTTTTTTTTAAATGAACAATCATAAAAATTTGCGGAAAATTGAGGTTTTGAAACAAAAACCTCAATTTTCAAAAGTGACAATTACTTTGACATGAGCATACCTTGGACAGAAGTATTTTTGGAAGAACTAAGTCAAAGTCTACTGTTGAACTTGAGAGATTTCAGTGGTAATTCACAGATTTGTAGATTTTATTGTTTTAATTTTCTCTCATCCCTATGTGCTGAAATGTTATCGTTGGTTTAGATTATATTTCTTTATATGGAGGCTTAACCTTTATGTCTACCTATTCATGTTCTTCTACCTTCATGCAGGTTTAATGCTAGGTTTCACATCTCCTTTTATCAAATTTTATAATTTGAACTCTGGCAAAGCCAGAGTCAAGCCACCAGAAGGTTGTGATCTTCTGGGTGCAGAAGCCATGAGCAGGGTCTGTAATCTATGAGATCATCTGTAGCACGAAGCCTTTAAGAACCTGAGCCTTTCAATAAGGCTTATAGGTCTAAAAGTCTGCTGAGGACTTTGCACGTGGTTATTGTAAAATCCCATCTAAACATTCCTTCTCCTGTGTGTGAGTGCACAGATCTTTCTTTTCTAGGAAGTGCAAACAAGCAGTGACCATCATCAGCATTCATTATCAGCTGCTTTGAATATAGCACACTTTCAAGGATGAGTTTGACCACCCATTTGGCATTCATCTCCAGGGCCTTCTTTCAAAATGTTATAAAACTGATATGTGTCATAGCCTTCAAATTCTGTTTGTTCTCATGAGCATGTCTTTGTCCAAAATCTCAATTTTAAAGGCAATTAAAGCATGGATCACCCCAATCAAATGCTGTTATGTAACAGCATAGGGTTTGAAAGTGTTTACTGCACAGATAACTGCTGTTTTATTAAAAAAAGCTTCCAGTGACACAAACATTTTGCAAGCATTAATTATAAAGTGAATTGAATGTAAGCAGCCCCATCCAGATATTTTAATAATTATTATAAAATTAACTCAAGGTAAATAGTCTCATTCAGACTTTTTAATAATTGTCTCACTCTCCTGGGAAATAGAAGAAGTTTATGGATTTTATTTATTTTTACACTGCTCGTGTATGGTCCTTGGAAGATATTGCAAACACTGAACGTTAAATTTTTCAGGAAACTGTTGTGCCATTTTATAAATAAAGAAATAAAAAAGAGTAGAATTAAGTGAGCCAAAGTGAAAAAAAAATTGTAACCGAGGTAAAATTTTGTAACCAATTTTCACTATTCTGGGTTACTGTTCACTCTACTCTTTTTAGTCTGAAACCTCTTTCCTAAGGAAAAAGATTTATTAACTATTTCTTTTTCTCTTTGTTGGTCTCAAGAAGAGAGTAAGACTTGACTGAAAATACCTGATTAACCAGATTCAAATTAAGTACTTTCAAAAGCAATTTATATTTTGATTTTGAAGACATGTCTAGTCTTAGAAGAAGTTACAGTCAAGTCAAAAGGGGAAAGCATATGTGGTAAGCAAGACTTTTTTAATTTGTAAAGCTTCTTAGCCTTTATAAGTTTTAATTGGAAGTGAGAAAATCAGTGATATTTGGGCAGGGACATTGGTAAAACTAACCGGGCAGGTAGAGTTGTTGTCTGGGAATGTTTACTTTCTTCCATATATGTGATGGCTCATATATGTAACCTCTCCTTAACAAGCTGAAGATAAGGCTCTGCCAAACATCAGTTAAGGCTTTGGGCTTTGCACATGTTTCCCCTGTGACTGCATAAAGCAGCTTTTGGTGGCCAGTGCCTCTAAGCTGCCACATCAGTTCAGCCCAACAGTCCATTTTTCTAATATCCCTTTCTCTGATCATAGTCGGTGTTCAAATGCTTAAAGACACTGAATAAGGAACAAGATCGATGTTCCATAAGCTTTCCTGGATTCTGCCCTTTGTTGTTTTAAGGACTCCTGAACTAGGAGGTTTCATGTGGTCCATAATCTTAAATAGGAACTCTTCTCCATCACTGCAAGGAGTCGGGTCTTGAATGCAGTGGCTTTTCTGAATTCTGTTAGTGAATTTCACAGTTTAATTCTTCTAGCACAAAAAATATGTTTCCATTTTCTCCCCTCTCTTAACCTGCTTCCTGATCATCTGATGCAGTGACAGCAGTTTCTATATTCTTCATTACTTTTAAGAACTGTATCATGCCACAGATGTTGCCTCTTGTCCAGAGATTTATACATAGTTTATAGAATTAATTTTCAGACTCCTCTAATTCCACAACACCAGGGAAACCTGGAGCTGTTCAAAATTTAAATTAAAAATCTGCTGAAAATGTTAGTTGTGATTCAAAAAAAGGAAAATGATATTGCTGTAGTTTTTGACTGGTAAGATTGTTGTCATATTCACTTCTGCTTCCAGGAAGAAAGCAAAATTTATCTGAATCTGCCAAAAAAAAGGAGAGAAAGTAAAGCAGAGCTGCTGCATAGACAGCAACTCTCCAAGCATCCTAGCCCTGAAGCCCAGCTGGAGGGAAAATTGTCAAACTCCCCTTCTGGCAGAAACTCAGTTTCTGCTGGAAATGGAATTTGACAGAGCTCTTGGTTGGCAGCTGACAGCTACATCTGAAACAGGTTTTTTCTACTCCCCTTGAGTTACCTTCACAAGGTATTCCTCACTTGTGAATTTTCCTTACAATTATGAGCTTTTTCTTCTCCTTTTCCCCCTTCATGACTTTCTATATTTTTTTGTCCCAGCTGCAAGATCTGGTGAGGCTTATAAACTCTGGGGGTGCCTGAGTGCAGAATTTCTCTCAGTTTTATTTTAGACCATAATTTGTCAAGTTCAATTTTAAAGTGCCATGTGATGGGGATTTATTTAATGGCATTTCTCTTTACAGAGTGACTTTGGTGGTTTCCCTTCAAGCTCACTTTCATCATCCCTTGCTAATTAAGACCTTTTGAGAGGAATATAAAAAATTAAGCTTCTGCTGATATCTCATTCTTTGTGCAACTCTCTGACAAGGCTCACTGCCTTTACATAAAATGTGATTCTTCTCTGAAATTGGGTGTACAAATTAATATATGAGATTCATTTTTACTTCCCTTCTTACTCTACTTCTGGATGTCTTGCTAATTTCAAACAGTATCAGTCTATTACAAGAGACTCAATGACAAATTCTTGAATTTGGATAACTTTCTAAGTTGTTCCTGCAAAAATTAACAACTGTCATTATGCCAGTTAATTACCAAGTCTTGCTGTGTATTTTCTTATGGTCTAATGTCTTACATAACTTAATGTGCTAATTTTTCAGGTTGATATTTATCTCAAAGATTATAGAATTTGAAGACTGAGTCTCTCATTTATTGAAAGAAGGACAAAAGGCCCAAATGCATGGCTGAGGTATTAGGGGCACTTCTGCAAAGCCACTGTGGCAGGACGTCCCCCCTCTCTCATGGCTGGGGCATTTGGAAGAGATAACTCAGGCCAGATTAATGGCCCAGCAGGAGCCAGAGAGCCCTGCAGGAGCCAGAGAGCCCTGCAGGAGGTCACCTCCAGGCTCCTGAGAATCTGGGGTGAATACCCAGTACACATCTTGTGTATGAGGACAGATGTGAGATGGGATAAAGGAGAATAAACATAGGTGAGCAAGAGACATGGATTTTATGTCTATAAAAGCCCACACAAATTATCACAGAGCAGAAGTCTCTTACATCCTCTTTGAGGACTGTGAGGAGGTTTCTCCTTGGAGCTGGATGCTACTTCAAGTTAATTCCCCGAGGATTGAGAGAGAGAATTTCAATGTCTACCCCCTTCAGAAATTGGTGGTAAGCAACACTGGATCCTAAGTTGTACTATTTCTTACCTAGCTGTAATTTTACAGTACCTTTAACCCATGTGTGTGTATTAGTATTGCCCTTTTGTCTTATTCCTATGTAGTAATAGTCTGTTTAAGTCTTATGTCTGTTAGTTCTGTGTCTATTAATAAATAATCCATTTTATAATAGACCGAGACAGCCATTATTGAAGAACTTGCAAATCAGAGTGGATTTTGGGGTGCTGGCCATCTCAATACAGCTACTGCCTGCTGCAAGAGGCCTGGGCAATGGGCAAGGGCTGATTTAAACCTACATCATCCATTCATAACAGCCACAGAGTCTGGTTCTCAATCAATCCCAATCTTTCTTCCATTAGATTAAGCTGATTTGGTGCAGAGGTGAAGGCTGTACTAGGTGGGTTCAATTTATTGAGAAATGTTGTATCTGCTGTCTTATTCTGAGTTAAGCTGAGGTCAATTCTAGGTGCAAGTGTAAGGAAAAGCACAAAAGGATTATTTCCCTGTGCAGTACTTGCCTCCAGGCATTCAGCAGACTTGCTCATTCTTCCTGAGGAGGGTAGTGAAGCAAGGAGCTTTTGTATCAGACAAGAGTTAGGTAGTGGTTGCACGTATTTTTGGCTTTTTACAACATTAGAATAGCATCAAGGGTGTGGTAATAGCTGTTCAAACAGGGTTTATTATGTTGAAATTAAAACCGAAGCAACATCCTTGTAAAAAAGGTTATGAGCTTGCAAGCTGAACAAGGTTGAAGGGGGCAGTAATCTATTTGCCACTTTCTGAAGTCAGCAAAGAGTCTCAGTGTCCTTCCAGGGGGTAAGATGTCACCATATTTACAGTTCCCTTTTCAAAAGATTATTGTTCTCTGAGATGTCTTTGTTTTTTTTAAGTCATTAACACAGTCTAATGTCTAGACTAAAGATGTATCCAAAATTTTAGATTCAGATCTCGAGGATAATATGTACTACAATATAATAACATGTTGCTGTTTTTTTCAGTACGTTTTCACTGGCAGGAAGTCCTTCCAGTGTTATTTTCTTAATGATAACAGGTGCTGCTCATATACTGCCTACTCAGTGAATGCTCTTCCCTTCAGATCTCCAGTTGGCCCATGCACTTGTCAGTCAGCATTTTCAATAGAAGATTATAACCTGGGGCCAAATTAACTTGCCTCCAGGAGCTCTGCTGTTACTGAATTATTAGATATAATGGCATCATTAATGAGAGCCCTCGCTGAGTGCTGTGTTGTGTGAGGTTTATGTTATGGTTTGATTTGAAAAGTTACCAAATGCTGGTGATAAAGTTGCAAGCTATACAGCATCACATGGGAAAACATTCTTGTTTGGATCTAAGCATGTTTTTGATTATATTTGAATTCTGAGTTCTGGACCACTTTCCACACCATCTGCAGCCAATCTGCATAGCCTGGGAAATTCAATCAGACATCTTGCCCATCTGTAAAACCAGAACTGCTCTGTTACTGTTTCACCCTAATTAATGGGATTTTATTCATTTGCTTCTTTGTTTACTGATAGCACTGCGCTCTAAGTCCTACACTCATTTCAGCACCTGATTAAAACCCTTCTAGAAGTAATATTTAGGTTATCTGAAAAATAATTTTACTTGATAAATTAAATCTATCAAATTGTATGGACATAGGAGACATGGGAATATACATGTTTTGTAGTTCCAGTCTTAAATTAGTAACTGTTAACAAAATCTCTTTTTAACTTACTGCAGATTGATATTGCGTATAGTTTCAGGAAATTAGATAATGTTGCTCAAAACAGGTGCATTAAAATAAGTGTTAAAGAAGAACAGGGCAGGAGGATAATTGAAAGTTAGAGAACCATTGACAGATTTAAAGCTATGAAAAAGCAGTATTAAAATTTGAGACTTGTGCTGCTGTTTGGTATAAACTGAAAATAACAATAAAAAAACCCCAAAGCTCTTCAATCTGTTTGTCTCAGATAAACCATATTTTCTAGGCTGCAAATTTTTATTAAGACCAGCAAAGGCACAGAAGGAAGAAGAGTGAAAGGAAGGGCTTGAGACATTGCTATTACTACATCATAAAACAGCTTTGGGGGACATGAGCTTGCTCAAAAGTACCATTTGTTTTCTGAGCTGCTGCATAAACAGAATCAAATCCCAGCTGCTGCTAGGCTAATAGAAAGTATGTTAATCAAATAACAGAAAATGTTAAATGAAACCCTCAAAACATGTGCTTTGTCCCTGGGTTTGAATTTCTGCTGTAAACTGCTTGCCAGGTACAATTTCCACTTCTAATGAAAGCTCAGTTACTCTCTTCATTGTTTCATGCTTAGACTGAAGGAAATGCTGGTTGAGATCTTTTGTATGACTACTAAATTGATAAATTTGTAAAACTAGAGGAAATCCCTTCAGCTATTTCAGAATCATAAAATCCCACCCACACACGTGCACACACACACCTTTCTGGCTCTTGATGATCCTGAAAGTTTGTGGTTGAGGGGATACAGTCTCTAGAGACAGAAGGTCAGGTGTGGGCAGCTGATATTTAAGAAGTGTTTTATGCAGGGATTTCATTATACCTAAATAAAGCGAGGAAAAACGCTTTCGTAGGTCAGGCATCTGACCCAGAGTTACAGGATGTGATTATTTTTTGTGCTCTTTCAAATAAAGCCACAGCATAAGCACCCATAGCTCTGGAAAAGGCCCTTGGGGACCAGCAGCAGGCAAATGTTTCCTGTGACAAAAGAACAGCACCTTCCTCCTGTGACTTTGGGTGCTCCACCTTAGCCAGACAGAAAATTGGGATTTTTAAGTATGAGAGAGAGGCTGGAGTGCATTTCTCAGCACATCCTCATACACCCATTCTTGCTCTACAGGCTCATTTCTTAACTAAGCCCCCATATTGCATCTTCTGCAGAGCAAAACCTTTAAATCAAAAGATGAATGGGTCTAATACAGATTTTCAGTGAGTCCAAAAAATTAAATACTGTTTTAATGAGCTCTTTTTTGGACTCTGAGCTCTCTAGGGCAGTTATTCTCCCTTCTAAATGTCTGGAAATTGCTGAGTACTTTGTGGTCACTACCATCAACTACTAATGAATAAAAATGATGGTGATTATATCACAAGAACCAGAATTCTGAAAAGCTTTAATCACAACAATGTAACAGATTAATTAGGATGTCCAAAAAACAGAAACAATGCATCTGATTTTGAGATGCTTGAGTGGGAATTTTTATAAGTGCACAGAGAATTTTAATAACATGGAAAATCAATTATATTTGTAAGAGGTATAATAATCATAAATACATAGTAAATGTTAATGCCAACTCTGATATAGTGCCTTGTGTCATTAGATCTCAAAGCATTTTATAAAAGAAGTATTCATTAACATCATAATGAATACCAAATTAGTTCTGTTAATTTGCATTATGTGCAGAGCTGTATCATCAGGGTAGAAAAGGAGGCAGATAGCTGTGTGTGCAGGTAAGTCAGTAATTTAGCTTATTTATTGGGGTGTAGAAAGTGATTAATGAGAGCTGAAATGTTTTGCAAGCCTAACAAAGAAAGGAAGAGAAGTAAAAGAGAAAATCCTCTAGATTTGATCTAGATATGGTAAAGTGCAGTGAAAAAGAAAGGAGCAGTTGGGCTTTGCTGTTTGAAATTGCCCATAACGTATTTCTTAAGCTATGAGGTTTCATATGATTAAAGAATGGACTTTACACATGTGTGATGGAATGAATATTCTTCCCTGTTTTCAGTAGTTTAATCACCTGGGGCCTGTGGAGTCCTGGTAAATCCATTTTTAAGACATCACGGAAGCAACATTGGAGAAAAAACCTTGAGAATGGCAATCCAGAGGGACTGCTTATTTTCTGTTTCCTGAATGTACTTAGATTTTTTTCAGTTTGACCTAAGACTTCCTATGTTTACCCACAGAGCTATGGGGTATGTCTAAAGAACATACACTGCAGAAACTTATCCGAAGCACAGTAATCAGAGAAACAAACTGGCACAGGCATGCTGTAGAGAGCTGCCTTGTATTCTGGTCACATGCTTTCCAAAGGAACATTTTTCTGCCAGGAAATGCTATGTCACCTCAGCACTGTGAGGATAACTTCGCATTAGTAAATAGAGTTTGCCAGCTATTCTTTTTCAAAAGCATTTCCGTTTGGAAAGTTGTTTTTTTTTCTTTATCTTAATCTGATTTTATTGCAGGTAACTTAACTGGGAAACTCGAAAAGTAGAAAATAAAACAAAAAAATTGATTTTGTTGCAACTATGTATTTCAGTAAGTCAAAAACAATATCTTGTTTTTTTCAAACCACCTTTGCAGAGTATTATAGATTTACACTTTGATTTTTTTTCTTTTCCTTTGATTGTTTGTTTCCCCAGTCTGGAAGAAAATTGCATAGGAGATCTGTGGAATTTTCCATTAAGTTAAAGTTCCAGCTTATTAGCTCCCTAGTATAGGCATCTGAGTGAGAAATCTGGAGCAAATGTATTCAGACAATTAAGCTTCATTTTCTGATCCCTAATTGCACACACAGAGAGGCATTTAATTTAAACATGAGTTCCTTTGGTGCTAGCAATTGTTTGACCTGTTGTTTGACCCATGCTTTTATTGAACATATCCTTGCTTAGGACTTTTGGTGAATTGTTCATCTGAGCTTTTTGTAACATACTTTCTGCCTGACTGTGTTCACAGGTACCAGATGTAAAACCAGCCCCTTCCCAAGCTGAGTTTTCTGCATGACACCTGCTGTAAAGATGTTGTGGAGCATCTCTTTCCAAGGCCCTTTGCTTGAAGATATTGGCAGCTGTAACTCATAGTTGCTTCACATAACCTGGAGAAATACATAACTGAATGCATTTAGGGATGCATAAGGCCTGTGACCTGAAGAGTATATTATAAATTGATTTAATATGTAATATTTCTGGAACCTACCTTGTAATGACAGTATTTTTTCCCTCAGCAGCTGTGTGTTTTACTCTCTTGTGCCACATGGTCTTATGTAGAAATTGTGATTAAAAATGCTGTCCAAAAGGAATAATGTCCTTTTGCATAAGTTTTTGACCAATCTCCAATGGTGGTTTCAGGGAGACCTTCAGTATCTCCATCTGGTAAAATGTTGTATCTCCTTGATAAACACATATGGAAGAGGAAAAACAGTCTCTACTGAACAAACATATTTACAGGCTGAGGAAACGAGAGATTCAAAAGTGTTCAGACAGTAAGGAGGACTTCAAGAAAGATTAGGGAAATTCTTCAGACATTTATTACAAGCAATCCTCCAGATGCTCACTACAGTCTATCAGCATCCTCTGTTAACTCAAACCAAATCCCTTTCATCAGAATGCTGCCTTGGCTAACTGTTGAGAAACCAAAGAAAAATAAAAAGGGTGAGTCAAACATCAGTGTGGGATTTGCCGTATTATTTAAAGGCTTGAATTTAAACTGCATTTGTGGTGCAGTTCTGCCTGTGCCCACTGCCACTGTAGCAGATCAGGTTTGGACAGGCAGGAACCTTACCAGAGAGACAGTTTCTCCAAAATTATCTTTTTTCAAGAGGAAAAAAGCTCAACCTGGATGGACATCAGTTGTGCATGCTGCTTGCTCCAGGGTCAGTGGTCAAACCCTGGCTTTCCTACTATAGACACAGCCAGGGAGACCACATGGCCTCTGGTGAAGAGGCTAATTTGCAACGTAATGAGATTTTTTAGATACCCTTGTAAAGGCTCTGTGGGAAAACAGAGCCTTTCTTAAGGAAAGCCTTCTGAGATTCAAAAGGTCATCTGGAGGTAGAACAGAATCTACTGTGGGATGTAACATGCCAAAAATGCCATAGCTAGATGTAGATTGTTTGATTATTCTCATTTTTCCTGCATGCCTTTATCCAGAATTGGTGTCTCCCAGGGCTTTTAGAAGTCAGAAGTGTCCTGGAGATTTTCTACTTGAAGTAATTTTGGGTCTGCTCAGGCCAGACCCCCATGGTGGGCAGGCTAATGTCATACATATCTCCTTCATACATGCCTTCATTTCTTGTCACATTAAACGTGGAGAGCTAATGCTGCCCCAGATGAAAATAATCCATGAATGTGGCTTACTTTTAGCCTGTTCTTAGCAGTTTTTTCAGGATTCCATGGCTATCAACAGAACCAGAGTGAACTGACATGTGCAAAACCCATTTCTTTGTGAGGGCATGAATCCAGACATGAGGGTTGGGTGCCTCCTGACAAGGAGCAAGCATGATCTGAACAGTCAGCAGGAAGTGAAATACCTCAACATCTCTAAAACTGGACCCAGCGTGGTGCACAAAAAGCACTGTTTCCTACTAGCATGTACCTAATTGTATTGAATTGTAGTACTATTTCTACAGTGAGATAAGTTAATGAACCTCAGCTGATTATGCCCTAGTTTACTTAATAGTTCACATTATTATTTAAATGTGAAGCAGTAAGTATGCCAGCCTATAATTGCTTTTACTATTTCTCTTTTTTATTATAGTGCATCTGTAGTATGTGATTTAATTATGTTTTACTCCATACTCTACATGTAAATGAAGAAATGGTCTCTTTTTTTTTTTGTCTTACATGCAACGATGCTATTAGGGAAAGTTGCTGGGAGGGTGAGGTCCAGGAGTGGGAGGAGATGCAGCAGCAATCTGTGAGCAACCTTGACCAAGCCATATGGGTTGCATTTTCCAAAGCAGGACACCGGAGATCAATGCACTGAGCAGGCGTCTGCCTTTTTCTGTGTGTGAGAGGCTCTTCTCTGCTGCTGAGGAAAACTGAGCAGCATGGTGTGAAACAGACATACAGCTGTGAAATGGCTGTAGATTTAGAAGTTAATGGGTAGTTTTTCAATCCTGCTGAGTGCCCAGATCTCCTGTTCCCTTCAGGGGAGTAGGAGCTGTAGAAAATCAGGCCACTGCTTGTGTTGCCTAAATAAAGATTTGGCTTCCTAGCCGTTATGAGCCTCTGTTCCAGCATACCCATAAAATAGTGACAGTCCTGTGGCAAAATACTGCTGCTTAGAAACATCTCAGTTGTTTCATTACCACTGATCACATCTGCCTGGAGATTGTTTGGGATGAGCAGGGACAGCATGGAAACCTGGATGCTATCAAAGCACAGGCCTCTGCCACTAACCCTGGAGTGACACACTTAGCACAAGCACCTCGCTTGGTTCAGCTCTTGCTCTGGAGCTCCCAGGTAGCAGCTTTCCACGTGTGTTCTGGTCTGTTGATTTGGGGCCACTGCTGTCCTATCTCTGACTGCTGTCCTTGCCCAGCTGGCAAGTTTCTGAAGGTAACAGATTTTTACCTAGCAGTGTAAGCAGAAGAGAAGTTGAGGTTCGTCCTCATAATCCCACGACTAGCCTAAGGCAGAAGGAGTGCCTGGCAGCAGGAGGGGAGGAGGACACAGAGACACACAGAACAGATGGAGAATGAAGCCCTCAGGACCATCAGTGAAAAATACCCCAGGCTCTCCATCAGTAGCTTTTCTACTGGGTTTCAGGTGATTAAATTCCAATAATGCTGTGAGATTTGGCTAAAAGAGTCTTGCATTATAGTTCCACGTTGTTAAATGTGAGGAAATATAGTCAGCGTTGATTTTATTTTGCAGCTAATATACTGTATGTCACATAATTAGCAGTTGTGTTGTAGTGCACATATGCAAGTGGGGAAAATAAAAGCAGACAGAATATTTGTCCTTAATTAGTGCTCCTTAAATGCTAGGTGCTTATATATGCAACCATACTGGAGCACTGGCGTACGTGATAATTATTGCCATTATCTAACAGACTATACTTCTCTTCATGGAGATGGAATCTAACAAGTCTAAAATGCTATAAAGGAGCAGTTTATAAGAGAATAAGGGAATCTGCATTTTAGTTCTTTTACAGTGTTCACAACATGAGGGAGCTGATTAATTTTAGACCAGTGTTTTTACTCCCTGACAGATCCTTATCTTAGTTTTTAAAAAGATAAAAACCAAACCAGAAGCTAATAGCATCCTAATTGTTTTGCCTTTCTTCTGATCTAAGCAACTACCTGCTGGACCCTCAGTGAATATTATTGCAATTCATTTTGTCCTTATAAATTGTGCAGTTCAAAGCTAATTTTTTTACCCTATGGAGAGAAGGACAGTGCCAAAATCTGAAATATTTATTTTGTTTTATTGCTATGAATCTTGCAGTAGAAGTGTGGCCCCTGGCTGGAACTGCCATCTCCTGCTTCTCTGTCTCTGTGACCGGTGTCATCTGACCCTTTCTGCTGGACCCAACCTATCTGACTGCACGAATGGGATTTCAGTGGACACAACAGCTACTGCCAAAATTCGGGCTCGCTTGTGAATGGATTTTATGAAGTCTGATATGAGGGCTCACACTGTCTTATTGTCCCTCACCTTGTTGGAGCTGGCAATAGGTTTTTTCCCTGCTTTAAAAGAGAAAAGCAAATTCAAACCTAGCAATAGGTGCTCCCAGCCCTGGGTGTTGTTCAAAGCAATTTTTTTTCAGCTAAGAGTTATTTTGCAGGAGGATAATGAAAACTGTATTTAAATGCTTATGAGGAGGGGGAGGAAGAAGGAGGGAAAGAGTCCTGAGGATCAATATCACAAGGGATTGCTGCACTTTAGGGCACAGATTGGTGTGTTACACAGAAGGCAGAGGAGAGGTCTCTGCTTTGTGGGATCATGATAAAATATAAAGGTCTATTAAACAGACTTCTGACTTTGGATAGCTGCCATTTTTGATTTTTGCAACTCAGATGACCCAAGGAATATGGAATTCTAAAATTTGGTTCTACAGCTTTGGAGTAAATATCCATTTGAACTTGTGAAAGAGGAGAGAGGAGGAGAGATGAATTTTGGGAAACATTACTGATACCCTTAGAAAGAAGTTAAAGGCACCTGATGAAATAAAAAGCAAATATCTTTCCACCCCTATTTCCATTGCAGCACAGTTATGTAGTCTGGATAAAACAGAAACTCTCGAGGAAAGCTGCCCTTTGATTATTACTTCAGGGTTTTAAAGTGACAAGCCATAAAGGATGAAGGCTGACTCTTTGATCTTAAAGAGCTTGCAAAGAGGAAGATTTACTCTTCTCAAATTATTTCAGGTAATTGTAAGTAATCCGAATTGAGTCTCAGGGCTGCAGGGCTTTACATAAGTGATTCGCATTTGAAAAATTTCTGAATAAACATTGACTGAAATTTCAGGAGCTTCTTTACAGTTTTAGACACTTTCAATAAACTTTGGTCAACCCACTCAGGCTGAGGCCCTCTGTCCAAGAGGCTGTGGGAGAAACATTAACAGAGGCAAGAAGGATGGAGGGAAGGCTGTGGTTATGATGTGTGTTAGTGTTAACCAGATCTGCAAAAGTAGCTGCCCTTCCTCTTGCACCTGGGTAATAAACAAGTGTTATCAAATGAGCTGGTGTCAGTAGGAAGCCTAAGCTTGGGGTTGTTGGAGAGCCTTGTCCTACTGAGGTTTTTAGAGACGCAAAATGTCTCCTCACAGGGAGATATCCGTGATACTGCCCTGTCTTGTGCCTGTCTGCAGCTCTGCAACACCGGGATCGCATATGGATCCAGCCTGCAGCCTGCCAACTGAGAGAGGCTGGATTTAGACCAGTATTGGGAAGAAATTATTCACTGTGAGGCTGGTGAGACACAGGAACAGGTTGCCCAGAGAATTTGTGGATGTCCCATTCCTGGAAGCGTTCAAGGCCAGATTGCATAGGACTTAGAGCAACCTGGAATAGTGGAAAGTACCCATTGCAGAAGTGGCTGTAGAATACAAGAGGCTGTATATCATCTCTTGTGTAAGGTATTTTTATTCTTGAGAGCTATAACAGAGTCTAATTTCGTTCTTAAATACCTTTATTTTTAGAGCATTTTATCTATTTATCTATTTATTTATGTATTTTGAAAAGATTTTACTCTCTTTAAGTTATCTAGAGATGCCAAACACTTCGAAATCAGATGAAGCACACATCAGGGACTCCCAGCACAGCAGTTGCTTTAATTCAGTTCTACACTTGAAGATAATTAAAATAACTGCTGACTTGCAAGTTGACTCTGGTTGTAGGGTTTTCAAAGAAGACAGACTTATTTTGTGCCTGGGGAAGAGATTCCAAACTCTCTCTATTAAATCCAATGGAAAAAAAAATCATTTTTCTCCAGGCTCTCCCTAAAACATATTGGTATTGAGGAAGTGGATTTTTTTAATATGACTTTGGTCTTTATGCAAAAAAATATTTTTGCTGTTCAAATTTTAAAGTAAACAGACCAGATCCGATGCAATATTTTTTTGGGGATGTTCAGAAAAGTGTAGATTAGCAGAGGTTAGGTATGGGCATGATTAAAGGTGGAAAATATGGAGAGAAAACTGACACTAATATTCATCTTTACCTGCCCCCCTAGTTTGATATAATTCAAAGTTGAAGAGTTTAATCTGAATTACTACTCATATAAGCCCAGAGAAACACTAAAGTGTTTTAAATGAAGCCAAACATTTAGAGAATACTTATTCTCTAAATTTGTAGAGGATACTTAAACCTCCTCAGTTTAAGGGGCATTAATTTACAAAGATAGCATTGACTCAGTCTCTGGAAACTGTCAGTAATCTAATGTTTCTCCCTGTTTGCAGTCTTAAAATCAAATCTAGACAAATAAAAAAGGCATTGAAGTCTCACTGAACAGTACTTCTGGGTGGCTGCAAACTCTGCAGTTACTACAACATGAATCAAATGGGAAGACAGAGTGAAAAAGAGCTCCTGTGAGTAGGGCAGAGCACTTTTCACTGGATTGTCTTTCTATGCAACTGTATATACTGGAAAATAGTTGGAGAATATCTGATTTATATGAAGAAATAGAACCAAGAAGAGTTTGTGAAGTATGAATGGAAATCTGAGGAGGTGAGAAAACAGTAAGAACAAAGTCATTATTTGAAGAGGGCTTCTTAATGTGTGAGTCATTCCATGCACAGCTGCTTCAAAGTGAACTTGCAGGAGGATGAAATGGGCACACGGAAGAGACATGGCTTGGGAATCACTGAATCAAAGAGACCATATGTATGTCTTTTTTTCTGAAGCAGTGAAGACAAACTAGCAGAGGGGAGGCAGATTGTTGCTCAGCATGTGTGTTTTGCTCTTCAACTCACCTGTTTATGTATCTATTAAAATATTTTAATTCTGTGCTAAGCTAATTATCAGCCTACAGCTTGATGATAATCCAGTATCATTCAGTGCATCAGAAAAAGACACATCTGTTTTCTTAAAATATTTCACACTTCATTTCAGAAGTTGCCAGTTTTTTATGTGTTCTCAAGGGCATTCCCAAAGCAGTCATTTTTTTGTCTGTAATGTCAAGAAACAGGAAACTTCCTTAGGATTCAAATGATGTTTATAAGGTGAGTCTTATGTTCTACTGAATGTAAAACTTTATTTATAGTATTTTTCTTCCAGAACATTCAAACAATTATTGTCATGTTAGCCATCAAATAAACCCAGGGCTTTTTAAAGGATAAAGAGTAGGAAAAGTTCCTACAGCATGGAGTTATTGTGTTCCTTCTGACATCTAGACTCAGAGTTATTAAATCTCCGGGTGGGTCACTTCTATTATTATAACACGCCCTAAAACTCTAGAATGTCATCATACTTCAGGCTGTAAGTGCAGTGAGGGCAAGCTCATGTAATGCAATATTTAAAACATATAAATAAAGTTGCACCTCTTCTGAGTATTAAAGTTCATTCTTAGAAGAAAATAGAGTGTTTGCTTTCATGGCCTAGACAAAATAGAGCTAAACTAACCTGCGCTTGGGCTACTTTAATTTACTGAATCTCCTTTGTTTCAGCTGTCCAGGCAGTGGGGCTCTTTCAAGTGTACTTGTGTTGTCTGTCTGTGTGTTGTTCAATATCATTGTGCAGGATATACATTTGGTTGTGGGTTAAAGGGAAAGCTAGAGTGAAATTGTTTCATAGCCTGTTGGTTAGAGGTGTACAGGCATTAGGAGACTGTATTGAAATGCAGGACTTATACCAATTTATATTAAAGTACCTATACAAAGAGAGGACTTTACCTTAGGGACCTGCCATGCCTGTGGTCACTTATTTGTCTGAATTCTGTGAATTGCCTTTAAATCTCAGTGGGAATCTAGGCTGTAGAACTGTTAGTCTCTGCTCTCTCTCAATCAACTCTTACAATATTTTCAACTTTTTTATTCTTGCCAAGTGAAGCATATTGTTTGGCTTCTGTTACTTTTTGGGTTTCCATTCCTTTGAGTTAGCTGTCACTATGGTAGGACTTTTCAAGTGTTAAAAATTGACTTCTGGGTGACTGTACCTGATGCAATTTTAAAACGTTTTGTGCCATAACAGGCACCTGTGTGAATGTAGCATTCTGTGTGAAGCAACTGGATGAAGTTTCATATCCAGGTTATTCAGTGTGCATATTAATTACACTATTGATTCTTCTTGACCTTAAAATGTAACAAACTATGAACTATATAAATTACATGATTAAATATTACAGGAATGAAAAGCTGTGAAATATGTTATGATGAAAAGTATTTAAGAAAGCTTTACAAGTTGTTTAACAATAAATAAAGTATGACTCTTTAAGAGAGTGGAGAAATTTGAAGGATAAACTTTTATTCTTTGAGAGAAATATTCTCTTCCACTTTAATTAATTCTGATTGCATCAATACATATTTTGGCAGTTTTAAAAATAGCATCTGTTTGTTTTACATGCTCTTAAGGTTTTGTGGGTTTGTATATAAATAGCTGTTTAATCACACATAATATATGTAGGTATTCCAGATTAATTCTCCACACAAATGCACATGTTTAAAAGGTCTTCCTTTTAATTTTTTTTTCTATTCAAAATATGAGTACTGCACAGGCACTGACAATTTACTGGAAATTTTTAATCAATTTCCACACATGTTCTATGACAGTGGAGCTTGGGGAGGCCCTTTACAGGTTGAATATGAAGAGTGCTGCATAGGAAAAAAACTAAAACTCTAGAAAACCACCAAATTAAAACAGGTTTATGTGGGATTACATGAAGCCATGGCAGGAAGTTATGCTTCATGTCCAATTTTCAATTCTCTCTTCTCTTCCCAAGCCATTAGAGGTATTTCATAAGATTTGAAAAAATCCTATAACAATAAGACACAGA
>VZTN01036684.1:0-19468 GCA_013400515.1 Erpornis zantholeuca
TGCATAGAAAGCAAGGGTTATATGCTTGTAATGTGTGCCCTATTGTGCCAAACAATGGTATTAGCACCCCCTTAGGCCTCATGGTAAGCAATGGACATGTGGCTGTAGAAAAAAGAAACTTCTCTCATCCCACTTTCTCCCAGTGGTGCTTTGTTGGCTCACAGCAAGGGTCTGGCTTCGTGTCCTGATCCCACTTTAAGAGGAAGTCCAGCTCAATTCAATTTGCCTTTCCGCCTTTTAGTAATGAGACAACATACATGTGAGCAAACCCCATGATAATGCAGAACAGATGGGCAGACTTTTGTCTAATTAGATTCTGGACAGCTTGTTTGCTTGTAGTAAATGTGCGTATATTTAGAGATTTCACACTTATTATAGAGACAACAGATTAGCCAAAGACAAGGACAGAATGCTTTTGGGGTTTTTTTCCTGCTTAGCATAGGTGTAGGTCTACTAAAGAGACCTAGTTGGTAAAATCTACAAGTTTAATTTAATTTCTTCTTGTTATCACACTCTCCTTGGATTGAATGGTCTGCATTTTGATCCTAGAACACTGTGTACTATTATAAAAACTTTTCTTTTTGAACAACCCACTAGTAAAATAAAGGTTTCCAAAATTTGTGCCACATATATTGCAAGAGTTTGACAATTCATTTCAATTACTGTACAAAAACAATGATTCCAAAGAACATTTTTTTAGTCACTTATAGCTATTCTCTTAATTCTCACTTAAAGCTATTCTCTTAATATTTACTAGTGTGCATTTTTTTTCCATTAGTATCCTCAAAGCATTTTGAAATTTTGCTCAACAAAGCATTGAATTGCTTTGGACGAAAATCTTCCTTATCTGTGGTGTCATATTTCCTTATGAACAGAAAGGACAAAGTGCAATTTATGCAAAATAATATTGCAAGACAGAAAATGTACTGTATCCAAGGAAATATATGGTATGGCATTCCCATTGAACCTAATAAGGTTTCTTGACCTGTTAGTTGTTCACTTAGAATATATGTTGCAATTCCATTAAAATGTATGTTACGACAAAAAGAAAAAAAGGCAATTGCTACTTTTAGGCATACTGTGCTATGTATTTCCATTCCTTATTAATCTACAAATTACATTCATCTTAAAGTTGAGACCAGAGCAAACATGCCAGATATTTCCAATATTAATAATATAATTCAAATATAATTCAAATAACAGTGGTGTATAGCTGTCCATCATCCTCCTGAGTCATCTCTTAAGAGCATTACAAATGGGTTCATCCTGTTTTCCCTTCACTTCAAGGTCTAGACATGGAGTGGTGATGAGATGAGACTAGCCCTCTTGACGTGGATATATTCATGCCATTCATCTGTGTGTCTTGTTTTTCACAGGTGCAACAACTAGCACAACACCCACCACCCTGTATCTGTTTAGCTCACAACTAAAGCTGTGTAAAGCTGAAGTAATGCTGGTCAGAGAGGATGGGTTGCTTTGAAATATAAGTTGTTTTCATTTACCATTCTCTCACTCATACATATCACTCTGTTACAATAAGAGAACTGCACATCCCACATGCCAAGTATTTTCTGCATAGGCGTAAGGAAGAGTGTTCTGGTTGGTGCTTGGATTATGGCTCTATTCTTTTCTTGATTCCCAGGATTTCCTTAGTAAAGGATCTTGACAGGCCAGGTGGGTGGGCTGCAAAGGTCTCTAACAGGCAGCTGGTGAGTCTGCTGAATGCCCTTGGAACCAGTCAGGGGGGTCATGCATCATTTCCAAAGCACCATAACACAATTCTTTATCCTATTTCCTAGTATCTTCTTTTAAAGAATAATATTTCACACAATAGAAATATTATTTCTCTTATTTTTATAATAATGTTTATCATTCTAAAAGAGCTAATGTTTGTATAACACTGAAAGGAAGACACTCATAGTTGAGATCCAATCTCTAGCACATCATAGAATAGATCTGGAAGTTTGCTGAGAGACAAAAGAGATAGCAAAAAATGAGGAAATAGAAAGATATTAGAGAATAAAACAGCAAAAATATTGGATACTGTGCTATTATCACTGACCAAAGCAGGGACCTTTAATAAATTGTAAAACTTTATTATCTTCCACATAAGTGTTGCTCTGGATTAATTTGTGGACCTGTATTTTGCTCAGAACAGGTCTGATTTATATACTTCTGTGAATTGTTCAGCTGAAACAAATTTACTCCTGACTCAAAATTAAAGTGTATTTTTAATAATTTTTTAAATAGGTCATCAAAATATACTTTCTAAGCATTTTCCCTTTTATATATTTTATTTATTTTAGCTACTATGCTTCCTTTTCTTGTGCATTTTACATTTAATATTAGTTGATTGGGATAAGTCTCATGAGAAAACTCTTCTTGTACTTTGTGTACATGCTTATTTTCTGCTTTAACCACATGTGACAAAACAAGTTACACTTACTGGCTTTTCAGAACCTAGAGATTTAATTACATTTGAGCTTTTTTATTCCTTTGGGATGGTGTTATCAATGCTCGAGTGACCTGAACATATTACTGCCTGGCTCTTAAATTTTACACTATATTTTTGACTTGCTTAGTTTTTATATTATTAAACATTCTGCTCTAAATCTGTTGCTCTTTCAAGTAGTCAGAACATGTCCCCTTCTTCCCCTTATAACTGGTCTGGGACTTCACTAGACCAAGCAGGAACACTGTGCTGCTGCCATCACGATCATACTGCCTTTGTGGAAAAAATGTGTAATTCGGGAACACACACAGCCCAGCTCTGAGCTTGGGGAAAATACAAACTGCACTAAGACAAATGCGTGTGAATGAGCTACAGGAACTCAAAAATGCTGGAGAGGGAAAGAAGTAAGCAGAAGTTGAATTACAGAGTCCTTAACTGAGCAGTCTCAGTTGTAGCTAGTTTCATATGAGAGAAGGTGCTAAAACTTTGAATGCTTGGGAAGCTGTAGAAACACGACAGGTCAATTAATAAATAATAAACATAAAACAGGTCCTGATACACTATGAATGAATCCATGTTTTTGCATCACAGAATTAGCCTGGTTCAGATAGAAATGTTAATGAGTCCTGGTTTTAGCATAAGAAAGCCTGATACAGAATAAACTCATTTACAACAGAAGGGTCTGGAGTTTCTTTTTAAAATAATTACCCTTAGTTTTAACTAACAACATAGTATTTGTCCTCTGGATCTTATGACAACTGAAGCCTGTGCAAATACTACAGATTCAGAGGAGCAGAGAAACAAAAGGAAAAGTACAGTATATTTGTCGACTCTACAACTAATGAACATGTAGTCAAATATAGAGGGTGGTAACTTGCTTCTGGATGGTGCAGCTTTATATAATTGTATCTCACATTAATCTTATTTTATTTTACTGCTCACAATTAGGAAATTTTCAGCCTTAAACATGTGAAATTAAAACCATGGATGATTTCTTAATTGTGCAACTCCTCGGTACTCAATTAGCATCGCCCCTCTTTCTCTTAACAACGATGTAATACTGTACTAATGAAAAACAGGGCTTCTTTATTTGCTATGGCCTTGGGGTCAATTATCAATTTATCATTGTGTCCTGCAGGTTTAAAATAAAATAGTCTGTGCAGTGTAACCATTGTACAAAATTGACATTAAGTAGATTCTGCAAGTATGGACTTAATAAAAAATACAAAGAGTGCTGCCTAAAAGGGACCTACTCCTATAAATTCTATTAGGTTGCCTTTAATATAGGATAGTAGGAAACTGCAAAACTAATTTAAAGGGTTTTTTTTTTTCTTTTACTATCTTTGTGTATTCTGTATGACAATAATCAAGAGAGAGCTAAATTAAAAATAGCTTCAATTGTGTTTTGAAGATTTGTTATGATTGCAAACTGAGCTTTGGTAATAAAAATGTTGCTATTGCTCTTAACGAATGAAGAATTTAGAGTCTTTATCTTATAACTGTCAAATACTACTATAAATTAATTAATTCATAAGTCAATGAAAAATTACTTAGGTATGTGAAGCATTAAAACCATGTTATTTAAATTAGACAACCAGAAAATAATTAATTAGAAATCAAGTTTATTATTTAAGCATACACCTGGCTAGGTAGTTCATTTTTCACTCACTTACTGCAAAAGCTCTGTTCCTTTAAGTTCCAGAATTACCCTTTCTTTGTTCAACTCTGTTCTAGGAAGGTGAATGGACATGTGCTAATACGAGGGCAAATAAAAGCAAATTACAGATTCAGTGTGTTCCTTGGTCCCATCCTTTTGGTGCCACTTTCACAAAGAATTTTTTCCTAGGACTATGTCTCAGTCACATTGGCCAATGCTGAATATTTGTGGGACTTCTTTGTTAGCTGTGACATCAAATCTGAGGTCCCATAATTCATCATCTAGGTTATTTCTCTGTATTTTCATCCAAAAATTTTGTTATCTTTGCTTGCTCTGGGAAGAAGAATGTAATTTCAGCCTCCTAAATATTAGGAGAACTCCTATTTCCCTATTGTTTCCCAAGACCCCAGCAAAACTTGACCATCGCTTTGGAGAAGATAAGCACTATGATGTTTGGCTCAGGACCAAACCTTTAGATCTAACCCCACCAGAAGCTGGCCTCCACTCTTTTCCTTTATTGACGATCCATACATATGACTGCCATACAATCCAGCTTGTCTTCACACACCTGCATTAAGCACTCAGACAGCTGTTGTGGTGCTAGCCCAGCTTTGCCGGCAGTGTGACTGCCACTGCGTCACTCGCCTTCACACTGAGCCGTACACGGGTGACAGTGGCTTTGTGCGAGAGTTGGGGCTGCTCTCCCAACTCTGCACAAGCTGAAATACAGAAAACAATAGAACTTTGTCACATTTTTCTTTTTGCTTTTCCTATTTCTAACCTTGGAGACGACTTTAATTAATCCTGCTTTCCTCCTACTCTCCGGAGACTCTTTTCCTCTATTATGCTATGTCTAACTCTGAATAAACTCAACAGCAGCCACACATGTACAAGGAGGTGATGGAAGACAGACAATGCTGAGAAATAGTTTTTCACACCAGACAGGTTTTCCCACCGTACTCTCATAGATCTAGTTCAAGCCTCTTGTGGCAATAGGAGCTTGAAGTGTATATCAATATTTTCATTCCTGAAACTAAACCAGCAAATATCACAAGAGGGGAGTAATTTTTCAACTGGTGCCTTCTTCTGTGGCAGCACACAGGGTGGCATGACTGAGATACAGCCTGTTTAATTGATTAGTGCACTTGAGAGAGGGCTGGGTATGGTCCAGTACGGATCATTCTAAACATTGATAAATTACCACCTTTGTGTGAAACGGTTGAGGTGGGACCACTGCCCTTTGACAAACCAGAAAATTAAATGATTACTATTGGATTCTATTGACTTGTCTGGTTAGAGCAGTTGTGCTTCTTCCCAAAGGTTAATTGGACTTGAACTCAAGAAATTAAGGGGTCAGCTAAGGTCACAGTGACAGCAGGCAAACTTTTAACTTGGCACTAATAATATTTGTCAGGGAAAGGACATGCTGGAGTTCTTTAGCCATGATTGCTCAGGGATTTACTATAAAAAAAAAAATTCTTTGTCTAAATTATTATAGAAGCTGTAGGTCTATGTGGTAATAATGGTCATTAACATCCTAATTTTCTTTAGATACTGTAGATCAAAGACCAAGACTATGACTCCAAGCTCAAGACAATTGAGCCAAACTTGCACGGTTATATCAATGGGGACCACAAAAAAATTCTTTTAGAAATGTTAATAAATTCAGTACAAAACTGTGGAAAAAAGCCCTCTGATGATAGTCTCTGTGGCAAAATTCTAAAACTCTTTACTTTGGGAATTCTTGTATTAACTTCATTATTGTCTTGATTTTGTGTGTTTGATTCTTTCTGATTTTGTAAGGGCAGATTAAGAGTAATTATCGAAATTCACTAATGTTTTGCTGGTAAAAAACCCCAAAACCCAACAACCCAGCATTAGTTAGGAGAGGATTGAGCTCTGTGCTATGTAAGAAGAAAAAAACCCCAAAAATAGCATTTGTATCTTCTAGTTGTTTTAAAGACTGGACTGACCACCTGTTCTTTCACATTCTTGAAAGACCTCAACAGGTTGGAGAAATGGGCAAAGAGCAATCTGAAACTCAATTAGAGGTAAATGCAGGATCCTGCACTTGGAGAGGATTAACCTCAGGCCCCACTACAGGCTGTGCTTGAAAGGAGCTCTGTAGAGAAGGACCTGGGGGTCCTGTTGGACAGCAAGCTCTCCATGAGCCAGCAGAGTGTCCTTGAGGTCACTCAAGCTTGGCATGCATCAGGAAGACCATTGCCAACAGGCTGAGGGAGGTGATCCTGCCCCTCTGCTCAGCCCTGGAACATCTGGGGTGCTGTGCCCAGCTCTGGGGCCTCCAGTATGAGAGAGACATGGAACTCCTGGAGCAGGTCCAGTGGAGGGCAACAAAGATCATCAAGGGACTGGAGCACCTTTCTTATGAGGAAAGGCTGTGGGAGCTGGGCTGGTTCAGCCTTGAGAAGAGACTGCTGAGAAGGGACATAATTTTTAAGTATCTGAAGGGATGGAATCACTTTTGTGATTCTGTGACATATGCACAGTTTTTTAATAATATTAACATATGATTCCACACATCTCTCACTGTCTGTGAGATGGGATATATTCATATATAGAGAGAAACACTTCTTTTTCAAAAGACACCTTGAATCTTTTATATTTCAAGATAAACATTAAATACTATTTAGTGAAAAGTCAGAATTTTACTCAGAGATATGTGATGTTATATGCATTAATTTTAGTTTATCAGATTAATGGCCTAGATAATTTACTTGATCAGGTTTATCCTTAGTACTAACAGAAGAGAGTAAAACTCAGTTTTCTGGTCTTCCCATGCTGGAATTTGTTAACTGGAATAGTTTTAAAACATTTGTCTTGTATATGTGCTACACATAGCTCTAGAACATCACTGCAGATTCATTTAGGAACTGGAAGAAAGATTATGGTTGGAACAATAAGTGAGTATGCTTACTGTCAGAAAAGAATCATATTTTTTCATGATGGACTTGAATACACATTTTATTGCTTTTATGTATATGGATTTCACAGGTGACCAGATATGAAAATATATTCTATTGCTTAGATTGAATTTGGACACTGGTGGTGGCTGCTCTGGTAATGATTATGAACAACATTTTTAGAAATCTGAATGCATGGGAAGAATTAGAGTATTAATATCTGTGCCTTACTAATTTCCTGCAAAACCTAAGGAGATTCTCTTTCAATTAGTGATTTTAGTGTTTTTTCAACAAATATTTTTCAAATGTGAGAAATTAAGGACCTGCAAAACGTGCAGAGACAATCAAGGCCAAAGATATTGGTTAGAGAGGCAGCTGCAGGCCCCTCCTACACTTGAACTTTAACTGATCAAGTGCAGACCAAAGGAAGCCGACTGATTTGGTGAAAAGACTTCCCTGTCAAAATAAAAAGAGTGTATTTACTTCTCAAGTAAATAGTGCATGCAAGAAATACAAAAACAGAGATAGATGAAGCAGGAGAAAAGATTTATGTATTCTGAGACATGTTCATTTAGGAACAATATTCCCAGGAAAAAAAATGAAAAAAAAAATAACAAAGTCCCACTTTAGCTTCTGTGCTCATAGAGCACAATAAGATGGGCTTCAGCATGGACAAATGAGTCTAACCAAATAATTTATATAGAGAGAATTTTGATATTATTTTTCTACATTGACACAAAGCTAAGAAATTATCAGAAAATAATCAACATACAAAACCATTTTTACTCAGTGGACTTCAGTTAATCCTTTGGATTTTAATCTAAAATTTCATCTGGCATTATTTCAGAATTAGAAAATTTGAAATAGGGCATTCAATTTAAAAATTCCTTTTAACTGGAATAACCCTATTCGAGTGGCTATTGTTACTCACTAACATGATATATAATATAACTCCAGAAATCACAAAACACAATATACAATATCACTTCTGAAGATTCTGTTGTATGACCAGAACCACAAATGCACTATCTGTGTCTTGAATTTTGCTATTTATAATAATGGACTTCTTTAATAAATAAGGCCATTTTGAGCATATTCATTTCTGTAAAACTTTCAGCACCTACTACATCTGTCATGAGGCAGAACTTAGTTTTTTTAAAGAAGCATACAAAGCACTGAGCCCAGCAGCAGTCTTTGCTGCCTTGAATGAAGCTTTAAAGGTATTCTCTGCAATATTTATGAGATGTCCTATACAGTTCAGTTTCATTTCTAAAGTGGGAAATACAAACATATCTCTTTTTTTTCTTCCACTGAGATTATTCGTATAGGAAGGTGCTAAACATCAAGAGAAAAAGTGGGGTGTATACAGCCTTTTGCTATCTCTACACAGCAACATTAAATTTGACCAAAAAAAAAAATTTAGTACTTCAGTTCCTTAGTTATAATCTTGGTTTCTCTGTGTTTAGAGAAAAATTGGGTTATGACTACGCTGGGGAAAAGTTACAAAAAGTATTCTTATTATATCACATTGCCTCTGGGTCAGCACTTAATGCAATTTACCTTTAGAAAGAAGTAGAGTTCCTTTAACCTAATTTTCTATTTGGGAACTGCAATAAAACAACCCCGTTGGAACTGGTGCATTAAAGTGTGGAGTAAAGTAGTGGAGCAGCAAGGAGAACAAATAATATATTTCTTCCAGTCAGACAAATTAGGAAATTTTACTGTATTTGTTGTGGGTCTTGCTGGGTCTTAGATTAGGAGGAACTTAGTGTCTTCAATTGAAATAATGACTGGAGTAGTTGGTTTTGTATTTTAAGCACTTTTTATGTCCTGCTATTAAAAGAACACTTTTTTGTTAATGTTTCTAAGTATTAAGGCTAGAGAATTCCAAGGTCTGGTTAGCAGAAATGGGTTCCATTTTCTTAAAAGAAATTCAAAGTTTTACTCATATTTTTGTGAGTAATATTTTTCTATGAAAATTTGGTTAAGACTTTAACTCGTCAACATAAAACAGCATTTTACATCATTTAAATTGTAGTTAGTGACCAAGCTATGTCTTTGATAGCATTTTATGGGATAAAATTAGTTTTCATGCACATAAAAACCCATCTGTTTATATATATTTTAAATAGTTCACCAAGTCTCCCACATGCAGCAACAACAAAAAATTATTTGCTTTAAGCTATGTACAGTCTACTTGCAAAAGCATACATGAATTAAAAAATAAGAAAAAACAATTATAGAAGATTGTAAGTATTCTGCTCATATATGTAATATATTTTTCTGAATGAAGGACTATTGCTAGTAATGAAGAGTAATGAACAATGTATGTACGTATTTACTTAATGTGACTTCTGTTATTGTCCTTATTTGATAAAAAATTGTGGGTGTTCACAGTAAAAGAATTTTTCTTCATTCTTCATGCAAAAGATTTTGAGGGGTTTTAAAAGAGGTAATTTCCTTATTTTCATCTTTTCACTTTTGTGTCTTGTTGAGTAAATTCCTGTTACCTCAGACTTTCCTGACTGTTGTGTCATCTTCAGTCTCAGATACAGACACATGAAAACTGTCTTGTTCCACGTAGTTTCAATTTGTCCCTCCAGAATAAATGAAATGAAACTGCTTTTGATTAAGTAGTCAGAAATAAAAGCAAAATCAAGATTTTAATCCTATTATTCTGGGCATATCTTTGAACATATTTTATAATTTTGACTTTGCAATCAAATTACCAAGTCTCAGCCTTAGGTTTTTTTATAGAGAAATTCCATTATCACTTATAAGACACCAGGTTGTAATATTGAGATACGGGAAAGAAATTGCTAAAATTGTTTAAAAAAAAATGTATGTCAATATCCAGCCATAGCCATGGCCAATTTAGAACAATAGGTACAGGTGTATGCTTCATGAATTATTTTTTTTCTAACATGAGATTAAAAGTACTGTAGAGAAAATTAAACAGGTTCTCCCAGCACGCTGTTTCCACCCTAGCCACAAATTCAGTGGAGGATCTTGGGGTTTGCTTTCTGCTAAGGAGACCAGGACTTGTTGAAGCATGCACAAAGATTATGCATGTGTCTCATCCTGGCACAGAGGAAACTGCAGAAACCTTTTTGCCTTGATGTGTATAGCAACCATCACTTCAATGGTATCATGAATATACACCAGGAAAACAAGAAGAGAAATAACTGAGTGCATTCTGATAATACTGTAGGGTTATTTTTCATGTTGTCAAATAAGAGATTTATTGTTGTTGTTATAGTCCCCAATTCAAAAAAAGACAAGAAGATGAAAGCAATAAAGGTCTGCTTCTCCTTATGTACACATTGGTTCCCATAGTTTACTCAAGCAAAAAGACCAACTCTTGCTTTAATTTTTGCTGTAGTCAAGACATTAGTGACAATTCATGAGGTAACCTTAACAGGACTAAAAATGTTCCTACGTGAGTTTCAATCAGCTTGATAAAGCATATGTAGTTGTATAATTTGTCTTCTTTCCAATTTCTTTACTGGTTCAGTTGGATAGTTTCCTTCTCTACCTAGAGCTAAAATTCAGTATTTGGAGCAGTTATTTTTGTACAACGCTGTAAATATTTTAGTGCCCTTGCATAACACCCATCTGAATGCGTTATTTCTAATCAGGTTTAAAATGTAAAAGCATTTCAGGCTGAATTTTTTAAAAGTCTCTGGATGCTAGATGTATGTGCCATGCATAATGCTACTGAACTCCAGCCTGGAGTGGGCTACTTTAGAACCTGTGAAATGAAGAAAAATCCACAAGTACAGCTACATGGATCAAGACCTTGTGTTTATTGTAATCTAGAAGTCTCCAGAGTTGGATTGGCAAATCTCTTCCCTATGACAGTAGCTACTCCAGTAGCTGTGTGAGGACAAAAATGGATTGGGTCTTGAGCACTTGGGTGCTTTTCTGTGCTGCTCTGGTTATGCCAGTGGTGCCTTAGAGCCTGTTTGTCTGCTGGAGCATAATGTGACTGTCTGCTTCCTGCTTCTCTATTTATTTCTAGACCTGGCTCCAGAACTCTTTGGGAGGCAGACAAAGTATCAGTCTTTCTCGGTGATGAATCCGTCTTGTCCATGAAAACCTCTTAAAGATTATATTCCTCAGTGTTTGCTTCTTTTGCCCTGCTAGGAAGGAAGGCCAAAGAACATGAATCTCTGTGTATTTTCCCATGGGTTCTGTTGAAATTGAAAAATCACTTTCTACAAATTTTCAAACAATCTGCTATTTTCACATTCCCATTTTCCATCATCAGAACACTTTTTGGAAACTATGGATAGTGAATAGTGTTTTTTTAATTCATTTATATACTTGCATCGTTTGAACACTGTTCTTAGCTTGGTCTGATGTTGATCAATATTTTGAAGTATGGGTGAGGGTACCCACATATAGATCCATAACTATCCAAGCAAAATACTGCCAAGATTGCTAAATTCAAATAAAAGTTAGATTTTATCAATATTCAAAGTATTTTTCAGAAAGGTTTAACACTTACTAAACCCAACCAAAAAATTATTGTGTATCACTGCATTCAAAACTTCCATGAATATTAAGTCACTTGTTAAAAAATCAGTGTAAGTTATTGAAATCTTGGCTTAGAATAAAGGAAATACAAAAGTTTGCTTACTCAGGGCTAAAGCCTACTCCAGTGTTTTTCTTTTTAGAATAAAAACTTCTATGGACTATATATTTCCCTTCTCTGTTGCAACAAAACAAGTTGCAGTCCTTGTGGCGTGGTTAGGAACAATTCACTGGTGCTAAGCTCTCCTCCTCTTGAGAAAGGACTTTCACACTTGGGTATCATTTATATTCCTGAGTAGTATCTCTAGCAAAATTTGTGGGTTTTAATCAATTCTCACCCTGTACAGGGATTTATTGCATTTCCTGTTAATAGTAGAGTTATATTAAAAGTAAAGAGCTATATTAAAATTTTTGTTCTTTTTTTTTTCCCCCAGTGTCACTTCAGCACCTCCATGGCAGTGCATTTCTTGCAGCTCTGCCTGTTTCAGTGTCAGCCATACCATTTCCTTCTCAAACAGGGAGAGGCAGAGCTGGCAGGAGGGGCAGAGGATGCTTCTTTTTTGCTCAGTCTTCCTCCAGTGCCATGTGCAATCAGATTTGTGGCATGTCACTTCAATCTGTCAGCATCCCCTTAGTGTGACTCAGTCACCCGTAAAGAAATACCTTGTGTGTTGGCAGAGGATGTTCTTTAACAACACCCAGTCGCTCAGTCAAGCAGGCTAAAAGGAGCAGCAGACAGCACCTTCACACCAGTGTATGCTAACTGAGCTCTCTGTCGATGTGTCTTGACCTCATAAGAAGACACAGCAGAAAGGCCTGAGTGAAGAGAAGAGAAAGGCTACCCTTGCCTTGTCTGCTAAAAATGGCAGCTTCCTTTACTCCACTCAGTCAGAAACAAACATATTTGATACGTGTGTGGATGTTCACATGAGTTTATATATATATATATATAAACAAAACTACACACACAATTTCCTTTTTGCAGTATGGGAATGTAACCACTAGATGACACCAAGAGATAGTTCCTATAGACCTGACTTTTCATTCTTTATTCATCTGTCTGTTCTAAAGGTGACATTCTTGCTGAGATTGTAATTAAGATTACAGAGGTAAGCAAATTAAGTGATCTGGCAATTATTAATAGTTACCTTACTTTAATATTATCAATTACTGTCCTAGAGTGAAAAGAGCTTAGAATTTATGATCATTTGGACAGTGGATCTCAAACATTACCTCTCCTTCCCTGCTGTGCATATCTTTAATTGTCTGCTACAGAAGCATCATTTGTATTTCCACAGCAGAGAGTCTGCTGGTGCTCCTGCAGCAAACTTCCCTGTTGCAGTGGTTTACAACTTATGTCTGAGAATCCACTGAAGGTGAAAACTCATCAAGTCTTGCTGCAAGATTGTGTATTTATACCAGATCAGAATTAACTGTTTTTCCCTACTCTGCTACTTTTTTTATTCTCTTGAAATGGCTAAAACCTTGGGGTTTGATAATAAGAAGTAAGAAATGTTTACCCTTTGTCAAAAGAATGTAAAAATTTATAATTTGGTAAGAATTTCTGAGGTTTACATTTCGGTTATGGAAAAGAAGAAGCAGGTTAAAATTGTCCTTTTAAGATATTTTATCAATTAACTTTTACACTATCAAATCAACAACAACAACAAAAATGTTTAAATATCTGAGGCCAACAGCTCCGTATGGATGTTACATTACACAAAATGGCTGAAATTTCCAAGTGGTGGACAGAAATTTATTCTCTTGTGTCCAAGTGCATAAAAGCAACATAGTATCAGTCATGTCACCCACAAATGCCAATTAGACAAGGACCCTGATTGACAATACAGAGAATTAGTTTGGCCATAATAAAAAAGTACAAGTCTTAAGGAAGTAATGCTCTTCAAAAATTTTTTAGCCATTCCTACCTCCTACCCCCTATATTCAGGTATTACCATAACTAAACAACAACTTTTTTACTGAAAGAAATCCTTCATAAATATTCACTGGCTTACAACAACCAAAAAAACCTGGAGGACTGTAGTAGGATAGCTTATCGTATATGAGTGTATATATATACAAATATAACCATGTGTTTCATACACCTCAATATTACTGCTTAGAAAAACTTCAGCCATTCCCACTGTGTCTGTTGTGGCTGTCATTATAGTGATAGTAAAGGGAAGCACTTCTGAAGAACTTACTGGGAACTCTACCCAAGTAAGTAAAAACAGGGGATACAACACAAAACTTCTATTGTTTTTTTTAGTAGTATTTTTAAGCATTTTTCTGTTGAGGGAATAAATTTAAATGTCATGGATGAAACTTCTCGTTCACAGCTTGCCTGAGTGGTTAACAGTGGTTGCCATCATCCCTGCTCTGTGTGAGCTGGGAGGTGCACGAGCATCCACCCTGTGCTTTGCCCCTGCTCCAGAGACAACTGCTCAGATTTCCGAGTGCTGGAGAGGAGCCCACCACCTGGTCCAGATCAGGAGCTACTGGAGGCATCCCCTCCCTGTGGATTCGTGGCCCTACAGAAATCACAGTGCCAACCCCACCATGAATGTAGGTGCTGATGTGACGTGAGAAACCTTCCCAGGCTGACTCCTGGCAAAGCGGAAATAGTAAATCTGTGAGTGTATGAAAAGGAGTCATTGTGTAAAGAAATTAAAAATGTTATAAGGAGGGATCACATGCCTGTTGTAAAGGACTGAAGAAATGAAGTCTTATTGTAACCCAGCAAACTTGGGGATGTGATTTCTGAGAACATGCAAAACCCACCATTAGCTTTGCTAATGCAAGTAAGAAAGACTTTCTTGTCCCATGACTTTATGAACGTGTGGCTTGCACAATGGCTTATGATTCTTCAGAATAAAGCGATGAATGCCTGTGAGATATAATTTCTGTGTAATTGCTGTGGCGATTAATACAGGGCCTCTGCAACTAATAGTTTGCAAGTATTGGAATTGAAAAATTGACACTTTTGTTCCCTTTTCATAGATAAGACAGAATTTACCTGAACTTTGCTTTTTTGTGGCAGTTGGTTTGGATTTTTTTTCAGAAACCACATGGAAATTTTTACACTTCCTGTAAAAAAGTCTTGGAGATCATGCTTTCCAAAAAACTAGAATACATATCATAATTGTTTGATGATTGATTTTTATTTCACATCTGAAAAGCAGATCCCATTTTTATGTGGAAAGATGACAATTGTCAGTGAAAGCACCACATACTCTGACTCTCTGTTGTTAAAAATCCAACTTGTTTTGCCCCCAGCAGTTTTACAGGCAGTTCAAATTGCCTCATAAAACTCTAATGGTTTTCCTCATACACAATATGTATTGTGTGACAGGCACAGAAAACACATCTTATCACAGCTTATGCTAGGTAAAATATGCATCCAACTGCATCACTTGTCGATCTTCAACTATTTTTAATTGTAAAATAGCTCTAAACAATATACTATCAAGTAATACACTTTTTTTAATTTTAGCCTTTTTATTTTAGGCATATTAATGTGTATTAGAAATTTTATGTCTTCTGTTACATCGTAGATGGGAAAATTTTAACAAACTAAGAAAATATTCACAAAACAATAACAGACTATATATCACAAACTTTGGCAGAAGTCTTATTTTGGTAGACAAATAAAGGTCTTCATTTTAGGGGAGCTCTACATAAGGACCAGCATTGATTTACCATGTTCAGGAGGAATGCATAGACCATAGAATTTTCTAACATCTTACAACTGATGTAGGAGAGATGCACAGATGAGAATTGTCCCAGATCATGTCATTATTTTAATTTTTAAATATGATAAATAAATACTGTTATCAATAATTTAAAGTGAGCAAAACCTGAAAGTTATTTCTCAGAAATCAAGATATGTGCTTAGAAGTAATGAAGTTTCTCATAGTGTTATCATATTTGCCAGATTCTCTTCATCTACTATTTATATTTTTCATTTTAAAGGACAGTGATTTCACAATTTCAGTATTTTTGCTGAGCTGTGAGGCTTAAGCATCTAAATGTTTTTAAATCTTGAGTCTTTATTAAATCTTCTCAGTTCAGTAGTGGTGACTATTAAACCTATGATCTAAAATGCAAAATTCTGACTCATGAGTTGGCTCACTGGATTGAAAAGCATTTTTAGAAGTTTGTTTAGAAGGGAGCTGAAACATCTAAGGTATGATTAACCTTAGAAGGTTAAGGGGATGTTAGTTTAGTTTTGTTTTTTAATTTTGTTAAATTGCCTTGATGTCCTGCAAAATCATTTGGACACATCAGCTCCTCACTGCTTGGGGTTGGCTGTTCCCTTTCACTGTCTAAGAAAAAAACTACAAATACAAATGTAAGGTTCCTCATATAAGATACGTAGCTCCAAAATGGATACATTGTGCTCACTCTTGGACTCAAATGTTTAATCAGAATTGACTTCCAAGAACCATGTGGCATATAATATTTTGCAAAATATTATTAAATGTAGTTGTAGTATTAATGATGTTAGACATTATCATTAATAATTATTGTCATCATTATAGCTGTTGATAATCAAAGAATACAAGCAATGCAAGATTCATGGGGAAAAATAATATATTTTTTATGAGCCAGCTAATGCAGTTTGAAAAAATAAACCGGGACACACAAGCCCTTGACAGACCTGAAATAGAAGCAACAAACTTCAAAGGTGACCTGAGTTTATCTTGACCATATTTTGTATTAGCACCTACAGACAGGCATAGTGGAGATCCATTGTTCAAAGCACTGTACAAATAGAAAATAAGAGACAGCTCCTGCTCCACTGAGTTCACAAGCCAAACACTGAGCTGGGGAAAAGCAGGAGGGCAAACAGTCATACAAAGGTTAAGCTTTAACAGCTCAATAACAGAACCAGAAAGGTACTTGCATCTCCTGGTCTGCAATCTAGGCCCAAATTGCCCAGAATACATTTGAAAGGCAAATGGCAATTTGTGTTCCCTCCCTCATAACCCTTTACAGTAGAAACTCACATGTTAGGAGGTCAAGATGGACCCTATGTATGTCAGTGCCTGGGGCTTAGTTCTGCAAATCACTAGTCTGAGCTGCAAAACTACTACCCTGAAAACTCATAGAAATTCAGTAGTGGAAATCCACAGCAAGCCCCATGGAAAAGAAACAATTGATGGGATGAAGCCCTTTATTGAGAATTTCTAATTTTTACCCATTTTATAGACACATATCATACTTCTGAAAGAGACACTTAGCCAGCACCTAGCCATTTTTACTTGTTGATTATTAATAGATAATTTAAGATTAGCAATTTGTGGGGATTTGATAAATCAGAAAGTAGGTTAAAAATGATGTAATGATCTAATTTCCTTTTTCCCTCTTTTTTCTGATAGAAATATTTCTTTATTTTTTTTGCCATTTACAGGTGCAGAACTAAAGAACATGTTCACTCACTATATTATTGATGCACTTAAGTGAAGTGTTCCAAAGCATATAATTACCATGTAGGCTTATGGCCCTGAAGTAGATTGGGATAGTGGTGCTGCATATCCATGATTTGAAGGACATACAGTGATGATTATAGAGGCAGTACTCTACATCCATTCCAGCCCTTTTGTGTTTAGCTGGTTGCCATGGCAAATAATTGGATAGAATTTAAGCCACTTTCTCTTCCAAGTGGGAAATTCATAATTTTACCCTTCACATAATTTTGAACATACTTTTAAAGAATCTTAAAGTTTATGCAGGAATGGAAGACAGACTTGGAAGAAAAAAAAAATAGATATCTATACATGGAATGACTATTCATTTGGAGGTTTCTTGATTTTTTATTTTTGTTTTTTTTTTAATCCTGAAGATTCAGTGCTCTTAACAACATAATATTGCAAAATTTGAGCCTAGTGAAAGTATGAAAAGATTTGAACCCAGAGGGATTGGAATTATGAAAGTGAATGATCAAATACAGCTTACTCTAGCAATTGGTATCAAATAGAAACAGACGGGTATTCCTATGGACCCAATTTCCCATAAATGTATTTAGCCCAAACCTTTTGTAAGTCTTGAAAGTGTTGGTCATGTTGTGTTTATGGTTCATGGTTTGATTTTCCTGCTTTTCAATTTGTTTCTTTTCCTGCACAAAAAAAATCTTTCCAAAAGATCTGCAGTGATTTCCCGTCAGTGCCCAATATATGTCCTCTTGACTCAGTTTGGGGTTTACTGTCTTGTAGACTGCACTATCAATGGTAAAGCCTCACCAAGCATTGCACAACACGTGGCAATCATGGAGAAGACAAAGCTCCTCTACTCACTGCAAAGTTTTACAGTGGGGTTCTCTGGAGCTACACGGAATACAAGCATGTCTTGTCCCATTACATTAGTCCTGAGCCTGGCAGGAGCCATTGCTGCCTTCTTGCCTTCAAAGCAAGCACGACTCTGAGGGAGCAAGAAAGTACATGTAGGGAAAGCCATGGCTCCATTTACCCCATTTCACTTAGGAAGATAGTTTGTACCTTCTGTTTTAGAGAAACATCACTCCTAAGATAAGCAACTTGGACATTAAAGAACGAGGTGGCTTTGATCCAGGTGGAGAGGGTCTTTTCTGCCTACATTTTCTGTGCCTAAAATAGGTGGAAACATTGACTCCAGAGACCTTCAAAATGGCACCTACATTTTCCTTGGACATAAAACAGGAAACCCAAGCCCTTCTTTACTTGTTTATATGTTTAAACCTTAAACATAACCACTTTCCTTAGAGATGCTGAGTGACCTGGACTGTGACTGTCCTTGTGATGTGGGGACCAGACCAGTATGCCTGATCTTTCTAATTTTTTATCACATTTCAAAATAATAATTCCATGCCTTGTGGTCACAAAAATTAGAACATTACGTTCATGCTTTGGTTTGTACTCATACGTTCTGAACTCCCTAACAAGCTAGACTGTGGTTTGACTGCTACTATGACAGAAGTATTCAATCCAAGATTCAAAAATTACATACTGACACTGAGTAAGCCTGGTTAATTTAGGAACTACATGAAAAGAAAGATCAGAGATTTAAAGCTAGTTCTGATCAGCCAGGTTATTTCTCTAATTTGCCCTTTCACAGTCTTGATTCAGTGTTGAAATTGAGTAGCAGGGTTTTATTCTAGATTTGCCAGTACTGAACACATGCAACAGGATATGGAAAGAGGAGATCTATTTTCCAAATGCATTCACCATTACTTTTTTTGGTTTGGTTTCTGTTTGGGGTTATTTTGTTGTTTTGGTTTTTTTCTTTTTTTCAGTTTTTGTTTTCTTTCTGGTTTGGTTTGGTTTGGTTGAGTTTTGGGGTTTTTTTTGTTTGTTGTTCTGTGGTTTTTGTTTTGTTTTTTCTTTTTTGTAAATGTTTTTCTGAAAATTTTATCCTTTAATGAAACATTCAGAATTCAATCACTGATTATTTTTAGTAGTGTTTTACAATCTACAAACTGGCATATTTTCTTAGAGTGGAGCTTAATAGTAAATTAATTTTTAAAATTATTACCTGCTTAGAATCTAAAATAAGGGGAGGTTCTAGCTGACTTGTGAACTAATCAATTTTGAGGATCTTCTTCGAGTCTCTTTTGTATGGTGATGGCAATTCACATTTTCTTTTCTTCTACCTACTTTCAAGTACTTGGCACCAAATTTGTTGTACCTGCATGTCTTTGATAAGGACCCTTGACTGCTATGCATTTTATTATTTGGAGAAGTCCAAAGAGAAAACCTGTAGTACCCTTTGGCCTCTCAGTAAAATGATTTTTTAAATGAATTTTGGATTTGTGTGTCACTGCCTCTCTGAAGATGAATTGCTGCTCAATGCAGCATAGGCCATTTTGATGTCTTTTTGTTGATGAAGAGAATTATGGCTATTTCCTGTAAAAAGATGTTGTGG
>VZTN01036684.1:19524-31612 GCA_013400515.1 Erpornis zantholeuca
TAATTGAGATAACTTAAAACTGAACTTGTTAACAGCATTTTTATTACTCAGAGACAATGGTGACTAAAGGATATTACCTTAGATGAGCCAGATCACTAAGGACATTCCTCCCGAAGAAATGTGGATGTGGCAAAAAGTGCATTAACCTAATAAAAAAAACATTCTACAGGAAGTAAGTGTCTAAAAAGAGAGGCATTCTTAAAATCTTTGGGAAAAAGTGAAAAATAACATACTGAAGAGGGAAAGCATGTAGGAGGATGAGCGGCAGTAAAGAAATTATAACTACCACTACTAACATACTAAACCCCTGTGTGAATGATAGAGCAGAAGGCCTGGGACAGGCAGCAAGACTAGAAGTGCCTCATCATGTTATGGATCTCTGCAGGTTAGGAAAGGTCATCTCATTTCTTGTCTCTTGCATCAAGTGCTGCCACATATTAAGAAAGGATGCCATTGCCAAGGGAGGTCAGCTGTGTCTAAGCCACAAAACCTAATCTAAATATTCCCAGTATTTTCAGTACCATCATAACAAGCAAATAACTTCATTTAGAGTTCCTATCAAGGGGAGTCAGCAGTAGGAGGCTCACCTGGGCAAATACATGGAAGTACATGAAAGAGAGAAAAAACAAAAGGTAAAGCTAATGATAAGCGATACTTCAACTCTACACAGTGGACAGCTTCTAGATTGAACTAGAATCTCGATATATACTTCAAAAGGAATTGCCAAGGGAAGTCATTGAATTTTGTAGCAGCATAAAGCTGTAAGTACAAAACATGCTTGTGAGTCTCCTCTGTGAAAGTTTAGGAAAAATGACGTCTGGTCATATCTTAGGCCACTGAAGCATTTTGTTCTGTATGCCCAAGCAAACAATGGCTGTGCTGATTGGAAAGAGCTTTCTTTTCCCCAACTACTTCCACAACAGCCAAATGACATCTCTTGCTCTGCGTCTGTCTGTCTTCCTATTTTAAGGAACACCACACCTGCGTCTCTTGATTTTTTTTGTTGTTGTTGAGGAATTGAAGAATCAGTGTGATATTTCAGCCCCTTTGTCCCCACAGCTGACCTCGATTTCCTCTTGGACACCTCTTGCTTATGTTCTCATCAACAGGGCTGATGCAGATTGCAGATTGTGAGACCCAGAAATAATGACCACTGTATCTACTTTGCAGGGATTACAAAAGTTAACTAGGTACATTTGGGTTTAAATTATGAACAACTTATAAAATTCCAGTATGAAAGCCATTTACTGTCTCTCTCTTTCTATTAGAATTTCTTGAAATTGGAGGGTTTATCTAATTTTTGCAAAGTAAATTTGTCTCCAAAAGTCACAGGGAACTCTTACAAACTCTTTGTTTCCTTTATTAGAGGTTATGTTTGTCATATGATCTGGGAGTTCTTAGTAGGATTTAGATATTCCAGGGTAATAATTTTTAGAAAATAAATTTTATAATTTTTTTTTTAAATAAAAATTTGATTCACAGTAAAAAGATGTTTTATTCTACTTTCTGCTGTAAAAAAGATATTTAATTATATTTACTTCACCAATAAAATCCTGTTGTTTAATTGAGCCATCATTTAATATATAGTTTATTATATATATAACAATTTATAATTTTATAATAACTTAATTTGTTTGGGATTACATTGAGTTTTCTTCTGACAGTCAAAGTATCCACAGGCTTCAACACATGATTCAAAATATCTGAGTTACCTATTAGACCAAGCCTGGAAATGGATGAATTCTCAGCACTTTCTTAAAACACTGAAAAAGCCTTTTGATCTCACACAATATTTACAGCTTGCAGCAATACACTTCTATTTCTGTTGGCTTTGTCAATACGCACAAAACACAATACAAAGCAAAACCAACTCACTCCATAGTGAAAGTAGTTTATTAAACAATACATGGGTCCCAGCAGTGTTGCATCTGCTTGGTTGGCAAATGCACCACAAAACAAAGAATGGATCACACCTATATGTATTGCATATTTTTGCTCACCTATGTTAAATAGAGTCTGACAGATGTTGCAAAGACAGAGAAAGTGCTGTCCTCTCGTTCTGGAGATTCCATCCAAGTTTTACAGTCACAAAATCACTGATATGAAAATTTCTTTGGATAAAAATAATACATAGGCTCAATACATAGGCTCAGATTCAGTAATAAGTGTTGAATACAATTCAGACTTCTGAAAGAGCCCTGTCCTGCCCTGGATAGTATGTCATATTCAGGTCAGACAACCTATGGTTTGAGGTGACTAATCCCCAGATTGTCACCTCATATATCTGGGCTCAGTGTAGACAAGAGGGGAAATTGCTGGATTGATGGGTCAAGGCCAATGGTGTGAGGTCCAACAAGGCCAAGTGCCAGGTCCTACACGTCAGTCAGCGCCACAGACTTGGGGCTGGAAAGTTGCTCAGTAGAAAAGCACCTGGTTATGCTGGCCAACAGCAGCTGAACATGAGCCAGGGTGTGCCCAGGTGGCCAAGAAGGCCAATGGCATCCTGGCCTGCATCAGCAATGGTGTGGCCAGCAGGAGCAGGGCAGGGATTGTCCCCTGTACTGGGCAGAGGTGAGGCCACACCTCGAGTGCTGTGTCCAGTTCTGGGCCCATGACTGCAAGAAAGACACTGAGGTGCTGGAGTGAGTCCAGAGAAGGGAACAGAGCTGGGGAAGGGTCTGGAGCACAAGTGCTGCGAGGAGCAGCTGAGGGAGCTGGGGGTGTTTAGCCTGGACAAAAGGAGGCCCAGGTGAGACCTTTTCACTCTCAACAGCTGCCTGACAGGAGGTCATGGCCAGGTAGGGATTGGCCTCTTCTCCCATGCAACCGGTGACAGGATGAGAGGACAAAGCCTCAAGCTGCACCAGGGGAGGTTGAGGTTGGATGCAGGGAGGAATTTCATCTTGGAAATGGGTGTTAAACATTGGAATGGACTGCTCAGGGAGGTGGGGGAGTCACTGTCCTGGATGTGCCCAACAAATGACTGGACATGGCGCTTAGGGTTTAGTTGACAAGATGGTGATCAGTTAAAGGTTGGACTGGATGATCTTAAGGGTCTTTTCCAACCTAAATGATTCTGTGATTCTGTGAATGGATGTGTGCAGCTTGGGCTCCATAGACAAAATATGAGCACCCTAACTGAAGCTAATAGCTTTGTTGAAACACAGACTGGAAATGTTTGTGCAGCTTGTAAATGTAAATTTATCTGCATGTTGATTCAAGGAGTATGATTTACTTCAGAAATGCCATGTTTTAATGGCTTCAGATTTTCTTTTTTCACAATTTTGTGTAGGTTGAAGGCTTTACTATTTAAGACACATATTTTCATTAGTTTCCAAGAGATGCTCACAGAGTCAGTCTCAGGTAAACTGTCTTCTAAACCTCCTCTTGGGGTAGTGTAACTTGTCCATAATTCCTTATTTCAGCTTTTGGTCATGAACCAAATAGCTATAACAGATTTTTTCTCTGCCACCTGCAAGTGAAAGCTAGACAAAGGATCACTTCATGGGATTACGAAGGTGTTGAGCTAGCAGTTTTTGTTTTTCCTAGCATGAAATAACCAGAGAGAATTTACTTTATTTACAAACTCATATTTTTGTAAGTACTAAAGCATCCTTTAAGTTATTCTGTAACATTCTACAAGACAGGCACATAAAAGACAACACTGATGAAACAGGTGTATGTTAAATAGCATTATCCCAGCAAGTATGACATATTTGTAGTCTTAAACATACATTAAGGAGGTTTCTTGGCCATGCCTCTTGTACAAAGACTGTAAATGGAGCAGAAAGTACTTGCCATGCATTTCCTCCGTCGTGAGGAAATGCCACATAGGAACAGTGGACATATCTTTGCTGATCCAGAGGAGAGCAACATCCAATCTACCCATACCCACCACTGCACTGAGGGGTGCATGAGGGAAATACAGGGCAAGGTCATACTGTATTTAATTATCATCCTCTTAGTGGGAATTTAGACTTGCAGACTGCTTCAAGCACAGCCTGGTGCCTGCAGAGGGGAAGAACAGGGAGGTGGATATGAATCCTTGGTAAGTTATCTGTTACTTTGTGCTCAGGCAGTAAGAAGTAGAGATGTGTCTCACTGTGATGTCTTATCTCTGCTTTCTTTCTTTTGAGTGATAAAAAATATTATGAAAAATATTTCAGGAATTCTAGCTGCCATCAGACATTCCTTCTTATACAGGCTTCCTTTAATTATGTCATGTGCTCTTACCAGTGAAGAGTGTGATGGATATGTATCCAACTTTGAAGCAACCTTCAGGGTAAAACTCCCTGCCCTGCCTATCTGAGGTAGAAAATATCACATGACACTGGGTTCCAGTTTCTATCTCACTGCAAATCCATATCCTCTGAACAGATTAGCAGGCCAAGAAGCAATATCATAAGCAACAGGCAACAAGCACGTTCTCACTTTCATAGAAACTCTTCGAGTTGAAGAGGCCCTCAAGGATCAACTGGCCAAACTTTCCTGGTAAAAGCACTGCTTGTGCAAGATGACTCAGCACCCTGCTCAGATGAATCTTTAAAGTGTCCAACACAGGAGAACCCACCACTTCTTGGGGGAAATTGTTCTAATTGTGAAAAATTTTCCTTGTGTCTAACTGGAATCTCCACATGAGTAACTTGTACTCTTTAGCCCTCATCTTCTTGATGTGACTCCTTGGATAAAGGGAGCCTCCCCCTCCTTTATACCCACTCTTCAAATATTGGATATAAATATATAATAAGGTCCCATCTAAGCTTTCCTTTCTCAAGGCTGAACAAAGCCAGTTTTTCCAGGCTTCATGGCAGGTTTCCCAATCACTGATGATCTTTGTTGTCCTTCTCTGGATGCTCTCCATGCAATCTGTGTCTTTTTTGTATAGAGGGGACTAAAACTGAACACAGATTCCAGGTTTGGAATTCCTGACAAGAGCTAAGAGCGGGATAACGACTTCATCTTTGCTGGTAATGCCCTTGATGCAACCCAGCATCCTGTTGCTTTTCTTTATGCAGCAGCAACTGTCCACTCATATAAAGCTCGTTTTCCTCCAGGAGAGGAGATATACACTGCTGGTAAAGACAGAATTGAAGAACGTGTCAAGAACTTCTGCTTTTTCAGTGTTGTTATTGACTGATTCATCTCTCCTGTTTAACAGCAGGCTGTTTTGTTTTTTTTTTTCTGGTTTTGCTTGTTATTTCCATACGTGGAGAAAGAACCCTTTCTTGTAGATTTTGTTATGTCTAACCAGCTTAAATCTGACCTGAGGTTTTGGTTTTCAAACTGCATCTCTCTATGCCCTGGAAATGTCCTCGTAGTTCTCCATGTGTATTTGTCCTCCATCTCTGGTGTACTTCTGCTTTAGTTTTGGTTATACTCAGAAGTTCTCAATTAAGCCAAGGTGGTCTTCTTCTCTGCCTACTTCCCATACTTTAACAACCTTAGGTTCTACGCATTGCTGCTAACATCCTGAATATACTTGAAATTCCTGCTACCATCCAGAGTACTGTTGTACTGCTCTTTCAGAGGGAGAAGCACCTCTAATCCAGAAGCATTAGTTCTTTCTGCAATATTCTCTCTCTCTCTGTGCACATATTAAAATAAAATTGCCTTTTTCAGGCCTGGCTTACAGGGTGGAGTTCTGTTGGGCTTTCCTGGCCTGTGGCAGGGCAGGCAGCTACGTGCACTCCCTGCCTGCAGAGCAGAAACTGGGAGTTGTCCCTTAAAGTGACAACTTAACTTCACCCATATGGTGGTTCCTCCTCAACAACAAAGGCTGGGGCAGGCTCCTGGTAGCTTGAGGAGCTGAGCAGGCAGTCTGTACTCCTTCAGGAGTATATATTTGGCCTTTAACCCTCATCAGATGCTTGCTTCTGCCTTGTCCTGCTGTGTGGGATTGAAGAATGTGACTGTTGTTCCCCTGAGTGTGGCCATTTGTCTCCCTCCTCACCATGGAAGATTTAGGTACATTGTACATCACATTCATGGAGCCCAGCGCTGTTAGCACAGCCTCAGTATGATCTTCTGTCTCTGTATCCAAAAACCAAGCAAACAACACCCCGCCATGAGATACACTTCTTTTACATCAGGTGTTAGAAGTGTGGTGCAATAGTCAGGCAAGTTCAGTAGAGAAAAAGGAGAATTCATAGTTTTCCTCAAGTAGCAACACACTGGATGCCATTAGGCCTATCTTCTAATTATCTGAAGCCAATAATTGTCTTATCTACATTATCTTGTCTTAAGCTGCTTTTCTTGAATGTATCACTTGGAATGAAGTTTGGAGACCCAGCATTGAGGGCAGGGTCATAATTTCAAAAGCTTTTTGCTGCAAATGTTCAACTATTGTGAGACTTTATACAGGCTGCGAGTGGAAAAATGGTATAAAAAAAATGAAGATAATAACAGAACAACTTTAGCTTCAGTAGGTTCTAGACTGAATTCCTTCTCACCTGGCAGAGAAAATAAATTGTCTGTGTATATTAGTTGATGACTTTTCAATGCACATGTGCTGGCAAAACTAGCTAGGTGAATCCCTTCTGCCAGTACACCCAGCCCACTAAGGTCTGGTTTCATCAGACTTCTGGAGTGGAATTACTGTTGCGAGTCTTTCTTTTGCTAGAAATGATGACAATTTAATTTGAAATTATAAGAGCTTTCATTTTATGTTTTATTAATACCACGAATGAACATTGGGGAGGAACAGAGAATTATATTTTATGGTCTAAATATCCTTTCTGTTAGCTACTGCTGTGCTACAGTTGTTGGTTAATATGTGTCTAGTCATCTAGGAAGTACTTCAAATATTTTAATAAATTCTTGTAATTATGGATAAGTTCAAAACTCTTTCCTTTGCTGGAGAGAATAAAACATGCTATGGAAATATAATATACATAATATCAGTCTATCTTATTTCCTGTCAAGAACAGTACAACTCTTAAAGGTTCTCCACTTGTTTTTTTTTTTAATCTTTCCTGAAAATATTTAGATTCTTCTATTTATTTCCTCCAGTCATCTAGGTAACAATTCAAATTTACAGTATTTAAAACTTCTTGGGTTTTTTGTATTTTAATATATTACTCCAATGTATTTACTTACCCTAATATTTCTCTCCATGTGAAAAGAGAAAAGAGTACACAGCCCTTAATTTTTTCCATTGGGCTTACTGCAGTAAATATGAGAATTAGGCTTTATGTTAATTAGCATGCATAATCCATTAAATGAACATAAGACCTGGTGAGGGGTTATAGTATCATTTGTATAAACCTCAAGTACAGTTGGGGTATAAGGCTGACAGTATACGCCCTGGAGCATATTATTGCTTTTATAAGAATCACACTTCTTTCTGTGACTTTGGTAATGGACTCCAACCTGGGCAGATGTGGTTGTGTAATTACTCATCTGAGAATCCTCATTAACTAATCGGGATTGTCACTGCCCAGCTAGTCATGCATGTTGGGCAATTAATCCTATCAGGAATAGCTCTCCTTAGGCAACAAAAAGGATCTTCAAAACAGTTATAAATAATTATCAAAATTATTCTAAAATGTACAATGAAGAGAAGAAAAACAAGAAAAATAAAATCAACACTAATAAAATCAACACTAACATAAAGAGTATATGACATTTTTTGGTTTCTTGCCTTCTTCCTTGTGTATTTCATTGTCTAGGTAGGAAGATATTCTCTCACTGAAATCATCACAGTGTTCAGGCTCAGCTGACAAATTAGCAATAAAGAGTCTCTCTGAACCTTTTAAAAAAAGGACAGAAAATCTTTGATTCAAATGAGTTACAAAGACATTATTTTTTTTGCATCACATTCTGCCTATGTTTGAATTTCTCTTCCAAACGCAGGCTGTAGTAATATTTTCTCGTCATTTGTATTCCTGCACCAAAGTATTTTATGTTTTAACTGGTGAGGGAAAATAATAATAAAATGTGTGGTTAAAGCAGGTGCTGTTTGTAGTGTTTATATAAACACATTAGCACTCTTTTGACACAGCATGACCTGAACAAGTAGTTCATCCTACTAGTAACAGGGAAACAATAACTGAGCGTGCCAGAGCTGAGTTCATTCAGATACTGCAAAATTAACACAAGATTATGAATACGCTTGCCACTGGTAATTAATCGTGAAAATTGCTGGAGGAGTTCTCCTACTGTGAGGGATATTGGCAGAAGTATTTACTGCTAATAGGCCTTGTTTAAGCTTTTTTTTTTCCACCCCCTTAGAGATAAAACTTACAATAGACTGCACAGGAACTGGTAGATTATTACATATTCCTTTGGGCTTTTTTCTTGTTAGCACTTCTGAATATCATCAGTATTTTCCTTTCTGTTATTAGAAATGTACATTGTGTATTCACATTCAGATCATTAAACTGTCCCTCACAAGGAGAATAATTTCACAATCTGGATACTGTTTTTCTATATTCTACAGTGATCTAGCATTACCCCATATTTTGCAGCAGTAATTTAGGGACATCATAAGAAGAATTTTTGTATTTCAAATAACATACAAGCTTTTATAACCTTAGGTAGTGGTTACATGATCTACAAAATCTTTGATGTGTGCATCATTTTAAGCAATTTTCCATATATATGCCTTTTATTATGTGCTTTTAAAGTGTAAAAAATGACCAAGATGTTTTCAATTTACTATGTTTTTCAATGCAATAAAGGTAAACGAGCATGCCTATATTAACTAATTAAAAATAAAAATGAAATAAATTAATTTGTAGTAGGCAACACACTTTCCTCTAGATTATTCTAAAATAGTTTACACAATATAATCATACTACATATCTCCTCCTTTAGTAAAGAATGGAAAAAAATATATTCATCATGACTGATTTTTAACAGGTGTGGTTTTGGATAGAAACAAAAGCTGGTTTCTTAATGAAATTAAGGAGGGATTTTCTACTGAGAAAAATGAAAGTGGGGTTGAGCCCCACATCTGTTAAAATTTTATTATTATACAAAATGGGGGTTATGGAGGCATTTATTGATACTTTTATAATGAACAGTAACAATTCTTGGCCCATATATGCCAACATTTGATTAAGTTTCCATATAACACATTCTTTGGGCAATTAAGTTAATAATTACAAAAATTCAATTTTTATAAGACTTTTTAGATTGATCTTTTTCCAAAAATGTTTAACTATTTCTTTTGAGAACTTGTTAAATGTTTTTCCATTGATTTTAATGGGAATGAAACATGTCTTCAATATTCAGCATGCAAGCATTAGATCTAGTATTTCTTTATTAAAGATTGGTCTTTTTTTCTTTTCAAAACTATTCAGAATCTGGACTTCATTTCCTTAATTAGTGTTTTTCCTTATAAAACACATACTTACGCTTCATCCTTCCATTCTGAGTCTTGTCAATCTAAACAAAATCACAACCTAATGTTTTTCTGTGGGCAAGGTGTATATTTTATGGCCTATATTTAAACCCAGAGCAGATTATGGAGGCAATGTAGACAATAGACACACCACCTTAGAATTCAACCATTCATACTAAGAATTTTTCTTTTAATTGGATTTTCAGTCTTCTTTATGGCTTTGATTGTTTCAATTGAATGGGGGTCCTCTTGTTAACATTTTTTTTACATCTTGTTCGTCTAAACAGAGGGGCTTAGGTGTGGCTGGCATATTTCAGTGGGAAAGATCACAGAGACAAAATTAGGGCACATTTCTCTAAAAGACTACACTTTGTTTTGAAGATGTCTTGCAAATATTTGTCCATGATAACACACTGTATAACCTTCCCTCTGTCTTTCCCTCAAATTCTCTGAGGCATTTTTTTTCTGTAGCCGATCCCTCAGGCAGCAAGAAACAACATCTAACAATTAGCAGCTGTCACATTGTTCCTACAGAGAACAATAAAATATTGCAGAGGTTAAACTGTCTCAGGTTTATTTTCAGACTAGCAATTCTGGTCATTTATGGTTCTAATAAAAAAGTTTTATATAATAGAACATTTTTTATATTAAATTAGTTGTAGTACCAAACCACATTGTGTTTCTCTCATGTAAAAATTATTAACCTTCATTCAACAAATTAATTCTAATTTGAATTAGAGTGCAATTGTAGCTTTAGGTATATGAAGGTTGGATTCAAAGCAGGAAAAATATCTTCAAATAAGAGCTCCTTTCTTAGTTATCACAAGAGCTGTCTCGTATTAGCATTTTTATCCTCTGAGAAAGGAAGTGTTCAAGGCTTTACACACTGCTTTCATAAAGACAGTCGTATTGTTCACAGTGTCCTTTGTATCCCTCCAACTTCATTATCCATTTAAGGTAGCACTTTTGTTTTAATAATTGTTTGCAAAATGCATTCCGTATTATTCAAATAATAATGAATTTTTTAAAAATTAGGCCTTGTGTTGCAAAGGACATCTGAGGTCACATACCCCAATTCACAATGAATAATAATTAATCCATGTCACTTTTTGTTCTACATAGCATGAAAAGGCTTGTCTGGCTGCTGGTGTTATAAAAACATGTTTGTTGAAGTAATAGATGTTATTAATCATCTATATTCTTATGGATCTTAACAACTTCCTTTCTCAAATATCTTTATAAACTGACATTACCAATAATTTTCTTTCATTTTTTTAGCCTTAGGAACGTCTCTCTTTGTATGACAAGGAAGCTGTGTTTTTGATTGCACAAATAATGTCACTGTAATTCAATTAGGTAAACGATAATTTAAATTTTTCCAATTAAACTATTAAAATTCAACATACCTCAAAATTTGCTGGTATAGTGTGTTAAGAAAAACAATGAAAAAGCACTTGTCTCCAAATCCTTGTTGTAAGAATCAAAAAATATGTTTTATTTCTGTAATCAGAAAATTCTTTATTTATAAAGAAAAGAAATAGAGTCAATTGTATTTCCACAGGGCTGTGGCCAAATCTTCTGTAAGCAGATCCATGTCCACAATGTCAGTATAACACAAAGAAAAGGAAATAAAATTAACGACCTTTGTATAATAGAATTTTTCACATCCAAACACAAAACTTTTGCATACATGTGTGAGCTAGTTTGTAGAGGGCTTTCTCTTCATGAAAAGGAATAATTTCTCTTTTCTGAAGCTCTCCTTTGAAGAGAGAAAACAAAAGGCATTAGCGTTATATTCTGCATGGACTGCATTGGACCCTGGAAACCTTGAGAGGGATATGCATCTCTCAGCTGAACACTTTTCCTGTAAGACAAATAGTACATGTAAAACGTTGGTGTATCCACATGCAACTAAACAAAAAATACCCACTCATGACAAGATGAGTTAATCATGCTGGACCAGGGTCTCAGGTTCCTTCCAGCAGCCCTCTGCTCTCTCAGTTTTGCTAACACTGCATGAGGACATGTGCCACCCTTGTAGAGAAAGTCAGGTTTTAACAAACAGTTTGGAATCTCCTGACAGTTGTATCATACTTGCTCCTAGCACTACTTACTCACACTGTTGCCTATTATGACATGATATTTTTAAATTCCAAAGTGGACTAAATATGTCTAGCACACCAAGCAACAAATGAGTAAAAGTGGCTGAAAATGATGATTTATCATCTAAGTACTTTCTTTACATGACTCTGAAGGAACTATTATGAACTATCTTGACAAACAGCCACTTTTAAAAAGTGTGCAGTTCTATACATGTATACAACAGACTGTGTAATTACAGCATATGGGGTAAATAGTATATTTTTTTTAAAATTAGTATGCATATCCAAACACATGTTTACCTTAAAAGCTGTAGTAGCTTTGAACCAGTTATTGTAGTCCATCAGGTAAATAGCACACATTTCCTAAATGCTGCACAAATGTATGTTATTATGCAGTATGTGTGTCATTATATAATAGACTGCAGTGGCTTTGAAAAACAAACTATTCCGTTCTGTTAATACTTTTAAAAATCCATGACATCATATTTTTACTTCCCTATGTTAGGAATAAAACAATAAAAAGTAAAACAAAAACAAGTACAAAGGCAACTCAGAAACAATAATTAAATCTCCCACCTTTCCAACTCCACAAGAAATCATTAGGGGTTTAATTTTTACCTTTCACCTTTTCAGAGACTTTTCA